>VWZS01007284.1:1419776-1497464 GCA_013397075.1 Rhabdornis inornatus
TCCTTCCTTCCTTCCTTCCTTCCTTCCTTCCTTCCTTCCTTCCTTCCTTCCTTCCTTCTCCCTGGTGTTGTACATCATTGATCATTGCTGATGAGATGGACTTTAACCACTTTTTCTTTCTCATGCAGAGTTTTCACCAATGTGACCACAGCAACAGCTGACTGTCCCCCGAACACTTGCAAGAAACTGGGGGTTGTGGGCAGCAGGATTTCTTTCTCTGTGATATGTTAGGGAAATTAGTTCAACATTAGCTCTGCCTGAGCTTCCACACAGAGTTGAATACCCAAAATGATCACGTGTTCTGGGTACAAGGTTATAAAAGTAGCAGATTAACATTTTCTTTCATTCTGATGAAGGAAGGTGGCAAAGGCTACCTTTGAAATTAGACAATGATGTGACTACTAGTCTACAAAAATTAAAATAAATTTCATTAATTTTATGATAATCTATATCAATATCAGGTGTTCAAGGATAGGGTCAGGGCATTTTATCAAGATGTTGACCTTGGCATACCTCGTTAAATCAAAAACTCATTTTCCAGGTGCTTCTGATAATTAAAGGGAAAACTTGTTTTGAATATCTGCACTTATGGAAGTTTGTGACCTGTAAGAGTTTGAGAAACAGAGATCAAGAGATGGATCTTACCATTTTTACTAATTTGGACATAATTCATATCGTTCTGAAGATGGCCTGGAATCAAATGATTGAGTTAAATTATTGGAAAAAAAGAGGTGACAGATTGCATAAAGCTGTGTATATGTGTACTACCATATCATTCCTAAGGTGCTATTTCATCTCTGAAATAAAAGCCAAATGCAGTAAAAGAGATTAATGCCACCACATCAGAGGAGAAGTCAACCCCTTTATTCTGGCTTTGTGTCATCAGTCCACTGCCCACCATTACAGGGGGACTGGCTGTCACTGCACAGGTGCAGAGCCAAAAATCTTTCTGAGTTCTGTATATATGGACCTGTATAGAAATCTAGAGCAATCCCAATTAACAGGGAGGGGAAATCTGCCTGGAAAGATGACAATTCTTTGCCATAGCTTAGAGAAGCCTCAGCTGGGTGAAGCAGAGGCTGAGCACAGATTGCAGCTGCAGTTCTTCACACATTTCCCCCAATATGTATGAGGGGAATTTGCCCTGATGCCCTTCTGCGTGACCTCAGGATGGAAATGCACCTACCATTAATGGACATAATGAAAGAGGTAATAAGAAACTGCATCATGTCTTTACAAGTAAAGCATACTAGACTAACGTGTATTTACTACAGAAAATAAACAGGTGTGTCATCAACAGCAAACAACACACAATATAACATCATGAGGCACCTCAAACTCTTCCTTTTTGCATCAAATGAACAGGATGATTATTCAGCTAAACTATTGCCTCTTGCAGTTGAACCTCTGTTATCAGGAGAGATCCTGATGTGTTTGTCAGTATAGCTGGTAGGGCTTCAAATCTATTTTGCAGTACCCTCTGGAGTGCCTCCAAAGAATATGAACCATTCTGAACCATTTTACAACAGAGCAGCAGCTTGTCAGTGCTTTTGTTTCTGAACAGTGTGAGAGAAGTGCCAAATGATGCTATTGTAAAATGTAAGAGTGCTCCAGCATGTTGGGGAACACAAAGTGGCTGTCGATATGACATTGATTAATGACTGTGAAGTGTTAAAATGAGATATTAAACAGTCAGTCTTGGATTTTGCATCAATCCAAGCAAAAAATTGTGCCTTTAAGGGTAGTCCCAAATTTTAACCAGCTCCAAAAAGTGGCATCATGTTTAATTGGTTGTCTGGTACTTTGTTAACTAATTCTGACCTGGTTATTACTAAAGAAAAAGAAAGTAACAAACTAGATAAAAGAAAGCCAAAAGGGCCTATTGGTATGGAGATGGAAACAGAAGGCACTACACGTGACACACTTAAGACTTGGTGTTTAAGTGAGCTGGATATTTCTTTCTAGCTGTGGTCTAATTTTCCAAATTAGAACTCTAAAATTTTATTCACCCACTATACAAACAAAATGCAATGACTCATTATCTAATGTTTGTATGGCTCTGGGAATATACCACATATGATTATATTTGTCAAAACATAAACTAGAGATAAATGAATCCAATGGCACTTTTAAAACTTGAGACTAGAGATGGAAACAGAGAACAAGGAATGGAAAACCAGAATATTTTATCTGATGCATGTAAGATTTTTAAATATACACAAAATAGCAGCATGTACTTCCAAAGCAGTCTGAAATTTACACACTTTAAAGATATTGAAAAACAAGTTCCTTTTCATTCCAGATACATTAACAAGAACAACACAAAACCCAAATGTTGAAAATGCTGGTTCAGTGTAGTAACAGATAATTTCATTAATATATTGTTTTGATACTGTTTGTTTTGTTTAGAATATTTGAATATCATGCATTTTACAGTATATAAGTGGCATCCTGAAACATTTACAACAAGTATCATACTTTAAAGCTCTCAACAAACTAATCAAAATTTTCAAATAGCTGCACATTATTAAATTTTTGCATTTTGGTATCATTGTAATGAAATGAGAATGTAAAATTAATTTTTTCGTTTGTTCCATTGAATGCTGTTTTAACGTAGGAGCCTCCTCATTATATGGTCATTATGTAATTTCCATGCACAGCAACAATCCCTGACAGAAGGCTGCTACCACAATTGTTACTGTTAGCCAGACCAAATGTCCCATTGTGCCAGGTACTGGACATACAGGCACACCTCATTCCAAAAATGTCATAAACTAGGAAAGTAATAAAATATGAAAAAAAGCAAACAGCACTGTACCCTTTGCTTATGTATAAACTAAAATTAATATACTGTTAAATCGTTTCACTGAGAACCCTTAGAAGTTACCTCTCAGTTGCAAACCTGTTAAGGCCTCTTCTTCTATCAAGGAAATATACAAGATTTATTAAAGTGTCATAAATTGGTGTGGGTTTAGGTTTGTGTGCAGAATGCACAAGCCTTACACAGAATCATCTGTCTCTACACAGAAGTGGAAATTGTTTAGCAGATTCCCAGTTGAAGCTACAGCCATTTATTTATCCTCTAAAAATAGTGAATATAATTAATCTGTCTGTAGTCTGACAGATCTGTGAAACCTGGAATTCAATAATTCTCATTAGCATCAAGAATTTGACATATTAGTAGTTACCAACTTAGTTTTCATGTCTGACTCAGATTATCCTTTGATCTTTCTAACTTAAAAGATAAAACACACAGGTTTGAGAACTTTAGGGGAGATTTTTTTGTAGGCAAATAAGCACATCTCAGTTCAAGAAAAAATTATTTAGTTAGCAAATGTGTTTGTGGCAGCAATAAATAAGTGTATAAGGCAAACAACTTCTTCTAATGATTAGTGAAATATAAACTCCTACTTACTGTGCAAGTTAAGCATATTAATTTTCTTCCTCAGCTTGCTTAGTTGTTGAACATGCTATTCAGAACAGTAAAAAGTTTTTGAGAAAAATGTTTATGACATTAAAATCTTCATAACCCCTAGAGCCTATCACTGGATTCAATAAAACTGTGAAGTTAATTTGGATGATGTGAATAATAAAAAGATGACTAATTTGAAAATCTCTGCTGAGATGAGAAACCACATAAATTATTTGGCATGAGTTAATTTAGGAAAAAAATACTTCCCACAAACATTTGTATAGTAAAAGATGAATTAAACCATCACATTTCTGGAAGACATTTTTAGAATACAGAGAAAAAGTAGTAATGGTATCACAGATTAACAAAGACAACTCTTTTGCATAATAGCTTCTGAGAAGAAACTGGATCACATATGTACCACAAAACTAGTTGTTATGTTGTACTTCAGCACCACAGTTTATATTAAAGGTGCAAAAGAATGTTAGAAAATAAATGGTTTTGTATTTCCTAAGAAAAGGAAACAATTTCTTTCTTGCCTTCTGAATGTAAAACTCTAGCAAGGATGATGTAGTCAGCTGATGGTGAGGAGCTCGTGCAATAGAATCATAGAATCAGAGAATATTCTGGGAAGGAACACACAAGGATCATTAAAGTCCAACTCCTGGCCCTGCACAGGACAGCCCCAAGAATCACACCATGGGCCTGAGAGCATTGTCCAAAAGGAGAAATAAACCCAAAACATTCTGCTAATCACCAAGGTAATTCCTGATCAGTTGTCAGTTTTGGCCTGAGCTACCCAAGCTACCCAAGGGTTGGTGATCATCCCCAATATCTTGTCTGGACAGTGATTCCTGTCCCTTCTCATTTTGTGGGGAAAGCCTGAGAGACACAGAAGAGAGATTGTGAAACCTACACGGTTTCAAACGTTAGAGACAGACAAAAATGGCTAATGTAGGAGAAGCAATAGACAGGTAAAGGTGAAAAAATGAAGCCCAGAAATAAACCTGGGGGAGATTTCAGAGAAGAAATATTGGAACATGAAGGAAAACAGATGAAGATTTTGGAGGATTAAAATGATACATTTTCCTCTCCTTGATTTCTGTTAAGTTTCACCATATACAAGGTGGGATGATACGACTCAAAGTATTTATGCTGTACAGTCTACTGCTTTCAATGAGTACTGCTTTGTTAAGAAAATATGTTGACCCTGGAACAACACAGAGAAATGGCAATAAGTCATTTTAAAAACCTCTCTGCTGAGAACCAGTTGAACTGAACGGATTACCTTGGACTTGAGTTTAAAAGTGTTCATAAAAAATCCCACAGCTATCAATAAAAAATAGCTTGAATTTTGCTTTCTTTAGGCAAAATGCTAGAGAGCTGTGCTGCAAATGAAAGAAGATGATGTTCACACATGTGCTGTGTCTGCACACTGTGTTTTCATAGCAGCACCTGAGGCAGATGAGAGTTTAGATCTAGTGCAGAGTCTCTGTTGTAGCCAGCTACAGAAACATTGGCAGCAGGGGCCACAGGGGATATTTAGCTCTGCTGTCAGAACCTTCACTCTCATTAGTAATGAACTGACTGCCTAAAAGTGTATTTGGTTTCACTGAGTTTGAAAGACCACGAAGCATTACAAAATCCTAAAAAAACCCCATAAATTTGAATTCGTCTGAAACCTAATTTACTTTTTCTGCCAATTCACTACTAAAGTCACAAACTGAAATTTGATGGATTGACAGATTTATTTCCACAATTCACTTCCGCTCCATGGAATCAGAAGAATTAGTATTCCTTAGCCAATCAAATAACCTCTAATAATTGTTTCTGTTTCAGATTTGGTTCAGTTTTTGCTTCTCTTGAATAGCTGCATTTGCAGTCAAGTCATTTCCACTCAACAAGTACTTCTTGGCAAACAGGATCTTTGTTTCTTTGTTATTGTCATTTTCTTGATTTAAAATCTGATTTTGAATTCCAAATTTTGAATTATTTTTTAACCAGGAACTTCTGTTTTGAATTTAAAGTTTTAGTTTGTAGATGCTCCTATTCCCATTATATGTTGTAAATACATGGAATAAAATTCTTTTAAATTATTTCCATTTTAAAAGTTGCCTTTTAAAAGGCAAAATGACATAGAAGGACCATCTTGTTGCATTGTCTGAAATGGGTTTGAGTTACCTCCTCCATCCACACTCATAGTACAGATCACTAGTGTAAAAGCACCTCCCTTTTGTCAGTGGTCACCACCTTGGCGGGGCAACCTCTGCCACTCAGCTGATGTAGCTGAGAGAACCCGTGTGTGCTGCTGCCCTGGGTGGCTGCAATGTCAGCCTCACATCAGGTACTGATCGAGCTTTGAATCACAGAATCATTTATGTTTTAAAAGAGCTCTAAGGTCATTGAGTCCAACCATGAACCTAACACTGCCAAGCCCACCCAGGCCACATCATGTCCCCAAGTACCACATCTACATCTCTTTTAAATACTTTCAGGGATGGTGACTCAACCACTTGCCTGGTGAAGTGCCAGTTTGTCCAGATCCTTAAGCAGAGCGAGATTTCTAACCTGTTCCATATTACCTATCAAAACAGCCTAGGAATAAAAGATCAAAATTTATTATCAAAACAGAAGAGAAATGTTTGCTTGCTGTTGTATATCTGCTCCTCTGCTGAGTAAGACCTATATTTACTCTAAGAGAAGAAACAAATGTTTTCTGTCTCTATATGTCCTCCAAAACTTGAAAATTTTCATTTGATATGTGCAAGTTTCACAACAATTCTCAAAGTGAAACTGTGATGAAGGAAACTGGAATTTAGAATAGCTTCAACTACTAAAAAGTTCCTCCTCTCAAATTCTCCAGTTGTCTCTATGATGGTGTTTTTGTCAGCATCTGATTGTGCCAGAAAAGTTTTCTGGATTTTCTTGATGCATAGAAAAGCTTCTTTTCCTAGTTTATAAAGTCATAATCTTCTTTTTCTTCCATAAGTTCTTTTTTTGTGAAATGCACACACAAAAATCCTTACCAAATGTAGAGAAACAGTAAACATTTCTTACGTTTATCTATGTTTAAAACATTTATGCATGTTTTATGATTCAAAAATGTTATAGGCATTGAAGAAGCCTTCATAACTTCAGCAGACCTTGGCTGAGTGCCATGGCTTGCTTGTGTAAGAACAAGTTCATGCTACTTGTCCCCATTTTGACCTTGGATAGGAAAGAGAAAATTTGTGGGGTGCTGTGGACACCATGGGCATTGCAGCTGAAGTGTGGGGTGTCTGAACCATGTTCACAAACAGATGATTCTTAGAGTTGAAATACCTGAGAAGAAAGATTATCACAGCTAGAGCTAGAATAAATGTATTTTTAACGAGAAAAGGGGGGAAGGGAGGTACCAAGGCCAGTAGCAGCAGTCAGGAAGATGAAAAAGATGCAAATTTCTTGCTGGAGTGGAGAGGGTTTCTGTTTGGTGCAGTGGTTCAACACTCTGAATGAGATCAACAGGGAGAGAGGAGCCCTGTTCATCTGGCTGGTAGAGGAGAGGACTCTTACAAATCTCTTCCTGCAGCAGCACGCTGTAGTGGAGACAGGACTGACCTTTCAACAAATAGAAAGCACTGCTTGGTTTTGCCCAGAAAAAACTCTCCAAAACCAGAGCTTTTGATTCTATATTACCAGTTTAGGAATATTGGAAAAATGGGAAAAGATAATGACTGTGTTATTTCAGGTATGTTCTGTGGAGTTTATAATAGATTC
Organism: Rhabdornis inornatus; assembly: GCA_013397075.1. NCBI lineage: Eukaryota > Metazoa > Chordata > Aves > Passeriformes > Rhabdornithidae > Rhabdornis > Rhabdornis inornatus. The sequence goes on from VWZS01007284.1 coordinate 1,426,945, forward strand.
TCATTTATGATTTTTCAACACCCAAATACAGACTGATAGTTTCCTGCGCAAATAAAGAAAATACAATTTTGAAAACAGCCTCTCTCTTGTGTTTCCTTGGCTACTCAGGGATTAAATATTAACTCCCTCAAATGATGCTCCCCCCAGCCATTCTATTACAATTTAGTTACACCCCAAGTATGACTTTACATTTCCCTTGTTATGTGAAATTCTCACTCTGCAGATTCTATATGCTATATTTGGCAATATAATTACTGTTGCCTTAAGCACTTTTTTCCCCACAGAATATTTCCTCCTCATTTATATTATTACATTCCAAGAGAGTTTTCAGGAGCCATAGTGAGTTTCCTTGTATTGCCTCCAAAAAAAGTCTAACTTAGGCTATAGCTTCTGGACGATAATAATGACAAGCCACAGATGTTTCAGAATTGTGTTCAGGCAACATATGAGCATAATTGTTGTTGTTGTTGTTGTTCCTATTAAGCCTCTTGGCTACAGTCATGGACAAGGTTATATTGTGTTAGACTCTGTTATCATGTAATCAAAAAGACAAGTATACAATCCCAGACTAATTAATTTAGGGGCTAACCCTAGCAGGTGCTGAGCAGTCACACTAGCTAGATGGAGCATTAAGAACTACCTTACACAGCAATAGCAAAGAGATGCCACCTACAGCAGTTTGGGGCTACTCAGTGCTCTCCTGTGCTAATGGTATCTGATGTGTGTTCACACTACTAACAAGCAGTTTAGCAAAGAGGAGACTCTGTTACTTTTTGAAGTTGCTCTTTGGTGTTTTATTTACTGGTAGATGACCATATCCTCGTGTGTCTGTTCAGGGCAAATATTCTGAGAGCATGCAGAGCCCTTGAAGAGGACATCAAGCTTGGATGGGGTTTGCAAGCCCCAGGTGGTGTATTTACATTCTATGCTTTCATCTCTCTCTGAGAAGATATGTGTGTCCTGTTGGCTATGTTCCTAAATTTGCATTTAACTTATTATATGAACAGTTGATACACTTTTTCTTTGGCACTGGAATATCAAAATGATAAATGGTTTACAGTCAACTCTTTTATCTGTTAAACAGACCCACATGGCTAACCAGTGTTTCCTGCTTAAGGGAGAATTAAAGAATGCTTTTCCTTGGTGTCATGTCTTTGCTTTCCAACAAAGAAGGTTTCAGATTCACTTTTTGGCCCTAGATCAGCAATGTACTTGAAAATGTGCTTAACTTTAAGCACTTCCTCAAGTTCCATTGAAGTGTACTGTCAGCACTCAACAAATAATAAATCATAACAATAATTGAAGCTAATCCACTTTCCTTTCAGAAAGTTACATGATAATGCCATAGAGCAAATATTATATGCAAAAAATATTTATTTGTGAAGTCATTCAATGGTACTTCAGAAAGGGCTTAAATGATTTGCTGAAACAGGCTTTCAAATCAGTTTATATAATACAACAAGATCAAATTGCAATGTGTGTTTTTCAAAATGTTGTCCTGATCCTGAAAATTACTGTATGAGTAATTTAATCAGTGTTTTCAGAGTGTTAGGCTGCAGTTGAAACCAGAAGGCAAAGGTGTCAAATCCCATTAACAAACACAATAAGTAGTATAGGTGATTGTGGTAGGTTGCTGAGTATATCCTGGGAGATGCTGACCTCATGGGATTGAATGGTCTCTATTTCCCAGAAGATACTTGCAGTAGCAGAATAAGAATAATACAAAAAAATATCCTAGTCACTAGTCAAACAGAAGTTTATTGTTTGTGTAGCTTGTAAGGAAAAACTGCAGTTGCAGCTCTTTGCCTCAGTGGGAGCCAAAATTCCCAATATGTTACATGCTGGAAGTATGTCTGAACGGCCAAGTCTATTTTCTTTTTTTCATTTAATATGGTTAGAGGACATTTTTAAGGAGTGCCTATACTAAATAGCACCAGCATTGAGAAGTGGGCTAAATCAGCTCATCTTTTGCTCCTGCTGGTGCAGCTAAATGACTTATGGCTCCTAAGCTCACGAGCTGGAAACCAGACAATGAGAAAACACCAACAAACCTTGCACTGTGGTGTAGGGTTTTCTTCATTCTTCAGTCAAAAGGACGCTGGAGCTGTGAAGCTCACTCAGGGGATGGATCAAGGAGCAGCACTGGCTGCTGCCTGGGAAGGGCAGTGGTTCTGGAGCTGCCTGGCTGAGGGATGGGGATCCCTCGGTGTCTGCACCGGTGCTGCTCCCGGCACTTGCCAAAGAGAAACCTGCAAAGCACAATAACAAGAAGCTTTGTGACCTTGTGGGGCTATGCTTGCTGAGTTTCAAGCTGCATCTTTGCTGCACAAGACAAATTAGACCACACGTGGGGACTGAGGGGGGCAGTGGGGCTGGAGGTTGAGCAGGAGAAGAAAGGCAGGGAGGAGGGACAGGGGTATGGCAGGGGAGCGGGATAAAAATCAAACGCCGTTGTGGTTTTCTCACATGGTAATTATTTACTTTTAAACAACAATATGAAAAGCAAGCACAGCTGGAGGTTTGGCACTTCCAATAGTATTCAGGGGCCACTTTGGGCTCCTCTGCTTCCTGAGAATACTTAGAAAAAAAAGATGCAAGAAGCCTGTGGGTAAACTGCCTCCTTGATCTGCAATCTCTCTCCCTTAGCTTAGCAGGCTAAGAACATGCCCTGTACACACTCTGGGGCAGGGCTACCAAAAGCACAGCTCACTGTGGTTTGGGCAGGCAGGCAAGGCCACTGCACACTGCTGGCCCCACATGCCCATCAGCTGCATCAGCTGAAGTGACACAGTCACACTCACCTCCTGAAATTAAGGAATGCTTGCTGAATTATTTTAAATTTCTAATAAGGCATTAGAGAGCCAAGCAATGTTAAGCTACCTATTTTCCTCAAGAGTCCACTGTGTGGGGGGTGGCAGCCCTTCCTAGCTCCAGAATATAATCTGGGAATGCAGCTGCACCCTTCCTCCAAGTGTTAGGACATGCTCTGTCAGCTGTGTCCTAGCTCTGTCCCTTTATTTAGCATTTGAGCATTGTCTGATTGTTCCCAGGCACAGCTATGGATGCCCAAGAAAGGCTTTGGAGAAGGCAGGGTACCCTGGCAATCCACAGAGGTGGCTGAGTGCATGGATAAGGCCTTGTCAGAGCCACTGAGTATGGCACTGCAGGGTTAGGAAATAAAAGGAGCAGATGATGAAAGAGCAGAGCTCAGCTTCTTTTCGGGAGCTGAATATGGAGATCCAGGGTATATTAGGAAGTATGAGTTATTCATAATTCATTGTTACTGAGGATAAGCCCTCAGGATACTTAGCTGATAAAAAATATATTATTTCAAAGATGTGATTTGCCACATTTTGTTGGGTTTCTATAAAGAAACAAAACCTAAACTACACAGAAAATGGCACATTTTGGTTCATTCTATTCTCTTGTCCAAAGCCAGGAAGCCTGAACATTGTCTGAAAATTTGTGTTCAGAGTTTTTACTATCAGCTAAAACCAAATTTTTCCTTTATATTTCCTCTCAGAGAAGATCTTGGGGCTGAAAACAATATAGTAACTTTAAAATTTAAAAGATCAGTTTGAAGAAGATTAATTATTTTATTCTAGGTGAGTTTAGTTATCAACAACACACTGAAATCTCAGATGATCAAGCAATAGATTCTTTGGCATAGTAATGTTATCAGTATGATAAAACATAGTTAGGCTGAGTCAAGCGAAATGGTTTTCTGGAAAATGTATAGTTGAAACCTTACTGAAATACTCTCTACTGGGGGTTCCTTCTGTTCACCTCTTTCACATTCCTTCTCCCAAATTATCAAAACTAACATGACCTTCTGGAAGGGCTCATTGTCACTGAATGTTTTTCTGTCATGTGAAATCCAGTAAAAAATACCTGCCCATCATTAGGTAAAAAGAGTATATTTTTTAGTGCCTATCAGAGGAGGCAAATTGAGCTTGCAGGAATTTCCCTCCAGCCTGGGTGCAATCCAGGGATCGAGGGCCAACTGCCTTGTAATGTTGGCCCTGCATAACTCTCGGCCCACTAGTTATTCATGCATGTCTAGTTTTAACAAGTACTAATTTGGGAGATTCCAAAATGTGACCCTCAGAATACTTCAAAAGCCAGACGAGCAGGGCAGGGCCAAAGGCTCTTATTGTTGCAGCAAAGCTTTCAGTCTCTTATCCTTGCTTGTTATGGAAAAATCAGCACAAATTTAGATCTCCCATCCTGGCATTCCAGGGTGGGAAGGATATTGTATGAACACAGATTCATTCTCCACACAATGAAATAGGATGATGCTTTAAGGCAGAACTATCTTTTTATTCTGCATCTGTATAGTCCCTTGCACAGTGGGAGTCCCTGGCTGACTCCAAGCCCTACTGTTTTGTGAATAATATCAACAACAATAACCATTCCAGCTATTTCTAGTAGGAATGGGGAGTGTAATTGCCAGTTGCCCATTTGATAGCACAAAACTGTTTTGAAAAAGCATAAGAAAAACCCAATACTCACAAGGCAAGAAGAATAAAGTTGATTAAAATTAGCTTTACACGCTCCTGTATAGGTTCTTATCCATTGCTGGCTGCCTGTTCCTCTGCATGATTCCTCCATCTGTCTGGCAATTCTGCATTTACTTTCAGTCTTTATTAAGATTCTTTCTAGTAAAATGCTTTAGCACTTTAGTCATCTTTAACAGATTTTTATGCTGGAAGATCACTGCATCATGCTGAGATATGATGAAGAGGCCAGCACTTAATTTACACAGGTGTATAGCTTAGCCAAGTGTGAACAAATACATTTCTATTTTATACTGACGAGCATGCATTAGCTTTGAATACATCTTTTATAAGATCCTAGATCTCTGGTGATTTCTATACTGTCTCATAAAACAAAGTGAGATATTTTATTTTGTTAACTTGTGCTGGAAATCTTATTTGCTACCCTTCACTCAACATCTTTAACTGCAAATGAACAGCAATTGTGGAATTACCTTCCTGGGCCATTTTGTGGAGTTTTGGTCACTTGTGTGAGATGTTTTGTGCCCCATTCACAGACTCAGGCTGCAGCATGTAGAAATGCACTGCAGACTAAAACTAAGTATTCACCTGATTCCTTTGATTCAAGGGAATTATGTTACTTACCTGAGTAATTAATATGAATGTTTAATTAATAATTTTATTTCACATGAGCTATTTTTATTGTATGTTTTTTCCTACAGGAAATTAAAACCTTAAGTAAAATTTTCAGACAGACCAAAATGAGATTACTTTAAACCTAAGCTTTCTCAAAGGGTCTGCTGTTTTAAGGGTCTCTCAATGACCTTTCATTGACTTTCTCCAATGTTATATTTTTATGTCTAATAGAAGATAAAGACAGATTAATAATAGCCAATGACTGGAGTACTGAGTCAGGACTGAAAATAGCAAGTGCCCTACACAGGTCATGTCATATACAGTGTATGCAAACTGCAAGAAGACAAAGAAGATTAGAGAGCTTAGATAATAAATAAAGAGGAAATGGATCCAGTCCTCTACTTTTAAAGCTGGATTCATTTGAAAACTCAAATGTACCAAAAATCTGAAGGAAATCAGATATGGGTGGTTGAAATAATCCCCGGTTAGTTCAGGATGGGGTTCAGGGTTAGTTCAAGAGAGTTCAGAGGAGTCTCCAAGCGCAAATTCCCTTTTCCCTTTATTCAGAGGCTCCCAGAGTGGAGCTCCTGAGTAGGAAGGTCATCAGTGCAAGCCAGAGACCAGATGAAAACACAGTTCACCTCGTCCATGAAGGTAATTGCACTTTCTTTTAAAGAAGATGAACACAGTGTCCATATCACTGCCCTGAAATGTGCCTGGAAAACACACAACACTATCTTTGCAAATATTTCTTATATGAGATTCACATTAAAACATGTGGCCTGAATTGCTTCCTAGCAATTATCAGCAGCCAAGGGGCTCTTGTGAAAACCCTGCAGAGCCGCTCTGAATTTGTGTGAGGGGGGTGGCATTGATTCCCTGTCAGGAGGCAGGTTCAGGGCTGGTTAGCAAGCTCTGAGGGGAGCTGGCACCAGCACCCCATAACTGCTTCTGTGCAGAGCACAGCACACTCATTTCCCCACTCATGTATACAGCACTTGCAGAGTGTCAGCTGTATTTCAGAGCTTGTCAGCTGGAGTTTCTCTGCCAAGAGGGCTCTAAGTAGTGTGCAGTGGTGTCTGCAGATACGCCTGCAGTGACAGAGCCATAGGCTGCTGGAGATTGAATGCTAAAATGTGATTTATTTCCCTTGGTAGTTCTGGCATGTCTCAATGTCTGGAATACCAACATCATTATTATTAGTGCTCAACTCTGTGTTTTAATGATCTCTAGGAAACAAGGAAAAGAGGGTGTGTGAAATAACCATAATTGTATAAAGACAAACATACAAATTACAAAATATTCTGTTAATGGAGTGCAAGAAGGTCTAATTGTAATGAAGCATAAGTTTGATGCTGGGGTGTCAGACCTCTAGGAAACAGCAGGGGTTTGACTTCCCAAGACAGAGTTTTGGTCAGTAGTTTCTAATTCTTATTCTTGCTTGGGTTGGTGCAGGAACTGCATGAACAAATCCGATTCGTAAATAAAGGGATTTGTGTGCCTGCCTGCTTCACTCCCCCCTCCCCTGCAGATACTCTTTTCTTAAAGTGTATTATTTTAAGTTTAGCAAACATGAAAAGAAATTGTTAAACTCTGGTAATAACTGAAGGAAAAGAGTGATGTATTGTTTCAAACAGGATTTCTTTCACTCAGCCTTAATAATGACAACCTGTGTCATTATTAGTGGATATGAGAATGGACTGGGATAAAAAAAGTCGATTTGGGTTTTTTTTTTCCTTAGTTATTGTAAGTTTTTCTCACTTTCTAAAATGAAAAAAGAAAGAAAGATAGAGCGAAATACATTCACCTTTGTGGAAAAGCTCTCACCAATTCACACTTTTGGAGGTTGCAGCAAGGTGGATGCTGGTTTCCTCCCTGGGGCAACCACTGTTAGGTCAAGCGAAAATGGCCTCAAGCTGTGCCACGGGGGGGTCAGGATGGACATCAGGAAGAATTTCTGCACTGAAAGGCAGGTCAAACACTGGAAAGCACTGCCCAGGGAACTGGGGGAGTCACTATCCCTGGAACTGTTCAAGAAATGATGTGGCGCTCACTGCTATGGTATAGTTTACAAGGTGGTGGTCAGTCAAAGGTTGCACTTGGAGGTCTTTTCAAACCTTAATGATTCTATGATTCCTTCTATCCAAAATAAGAGAAGTCAATCTATTTTTTAAAAATTGTCAAACTAACTTAAATTCATTTTAGGGATCTCAAACCAGGCCATCAATGATTAAAATGCCTACATACTGACCACAAAATCCAAAGGTAAATTAAGCCAAATATTGTGTTTTACCGTGTAAGTCACTAACAATGTTACTCAAAATGATGGTGGAGCACTGCAGTATCCTCATATGTAACAAGAGCTAGTCTCTGCTGAGAGCTAAGAGTTTCAATAACACCTAGAAAATTCTGGTCTCTTATTCTTACTTTTTTTCAGTGCTGAAGTAACATCTTAAGAACTGAAATTGTTTTAAAAATACCAAATACAAGTAGTTGTGTTCAACTTCATAGGTGAGGGCAGCAGGATCTGGTATATAACTTATAGGGCTCTGATCCAGGAAAAAGCATAAGCAAGTGCTTAAATCTATTCCTTTTCAGGAAAGAATTTCAGCACATGCTAGATTTTAAGCATATGCCTAAAGTTAAAGTCAAGCATATGGTTAAATGTTTTCCTGAATGGAGGCATTCCCGATTGAAGGCTTTATAGGGCAACGTATGGCATTTTTGAGGAAACCTAAAACATTCTCACTCTTCACAGAAAGACAGAGAAACAGTAAAAATCTTTTTGGAAATACCTGCTTTATCGAATTCTATCAAGGAAGGATATATTTGGATTTATTGAATTCTGTCAAGGTTTAACATAAAACCTGTGAAGTGCAAAAACAACAAAACCAAAATATTAATGTCATAGGCTCATTCAATACGCAGACACAGATCTCTAGAATTTTCAAAGAAGATAAATTAGTCCCTAATGCATTCATCAAAGGGAACAGAAATGTTACCTAGTATGTTTTGTATTAGCCTTTCACTTTATCTCCTTTACTGGAGTTTTTTCTTCCTACCTTTTTTTATGTTTGGTGAGAAATTAGGTCGTGACTGCAGTCAGGGTACACACAAGACATGTAAGTCATAAATCTCCCTACTGCAAGCTGTATTCCATTCTGTTCTCAATTTATTTCTATTTTGTTAATAATAACCCCACAGCCTAATTCAGCAAAATAACGTGGTGCTGGGCTGTGACCAGCCTTGAGCAGATGCGTGTGATGAGCTTCTGAGGAAGTGCAAGGAGGGTTCCTTCCAGCAGCTCCTTCCAGCTGCTTTGCTGGTGGCCAGCACAGGCTTGCTCAGGAGCAGGCTGAGCCACGCACACGAATGCTCCTGTGTGCAGGTCAGGCCTAGCTCCTGCCCTACCCACCAAATATTGCAACCAAACCTGGCATCCTCCAGAAATCTCCCCAATCAAGGGGAATAGGGAGGAAGGGACAGGGGATTCTTCCTTTTTTCTCACTCACAAATGTTTTGGGCATGGCTTTCATATGTTCCAATGCAGAAGGTTTGGTTATTGTTAGCATACTTACATGCTGTTAGGTTCCCTTTCAAGTTGAGTTCTGTTCAGATAATAATAACAACTTGTTTCTGAGCCTTTGCTGAAGAAAATAGACATATTTTCAAGTGTCAGTCCCCCTGGATTATTCAAGAGAGCAGAGGTTTATTGTGTGTATTTTGTTCATGACCACTCCAAGAGGTTTATTGTATGTATTTTGTTCATGACGACTCCAGCTATCAAAAGGATGCCGTAAGTTACATCAGTCACCTCACTTCCAGTTTGGCTATTTAATTCATCCCAACTCGAGACAAAAAGTACCACTGAGGATAGCAGGGAGCTTCTCTAATTATTATCATGATAGCACAAATATAACAAGAAGTTTAATGTTATTACTAAAAAGACTTCTTTTTTGCTTGGTCCTTGCATATTTCAGCTGTATCTTTCTTTAAAACTGGTTATTCAGGCTTCCTCTCACGTTATGTATTTGTTGTCTCTTTTCCTTGTCCCCCTTAGGAGATCTGTGGAGGTCCTGGAGACCCCAAGGGACTCAGAGCCAAAGATGTCTTGGGGTGCTGTGGGTAGAGGAGGAAGAGGGGACAGATTTGCATTTAGGTTTCTGAATTATGCTTTTCAGGACATATCTGTATAATAATGAAGTTTTCCTTATCCCCTGAAACTTATCAAGATCAAAAGTAAATCTTAAATCCTGACTGGTGTAAAATCAAGGCCCACTATGAAAATGAATACTGTTACCTCAAATAAACCAAGTCAGGTCAGGTTTGTTGTGACAGAGGCGTCCATCTGAGTTATTTAACCTACAGATTTAAATCAATGTCTCAATAGGAAAAAAAGGGAGGTGAAACAATTTCCTCCGAAGTTTCTTACCAAAATAACAATTATATTGGGGCAGGATGTCCATTCGGAGGGTTTGGACAGAACTCCCCCTCTAGACCGGAAAAGCATTCCCAATCAAAATGTATTAGAAATTGATATATTCCTATGAAAACCTCTGGATTTTCTCTCCCATTAGCATCTTCTGATGAAAACAGGAAAACATATAATAAAAAAAAAAAATCCTGTCCGTTTCAGCTGATAATTAACATCAACAAATTAACGTTCATCCCTCTCTACCATCCCTCTACCACCTCAGTGTCTGCAAAACAAAGCGCTGCTTGCAGATTAAGTGTAAGAACACAAAATACACACAGCAGTATGTTCTCTCCCACTTCCGTTTGTGTGTCCAGAAAGAAATTTGCCCTAATTTCTGATCATCACTTCACTCACCTTCTCTAAGTCTGTTGTCCTAGCTCCCTCAGGCAGTGATAAGGATGCAGTAACACCTGAGGTACCTTTTCTTTGTAGAACTATAGCAGGAAGTGCAGACCGGAGGCCAGAGAATAAAGAGGAGATCATTGTCACTGTTGTTCTTCCTCTGCAAGCACTGACTCACAGGAAAAGGCACTGCTCTTCACTTCTTTTTTCTCTCTGAACTGTGGGCCAATCCTGTTGATGTAAATGACAGGTTTTGTCTTTGCTATTTGGCTTTTTTTTCCCTAGTGTTCAACTCCTGTCTGACTCTACCTGCTTTGTTCCGTCTTGGGGTAGCTGATTATGCTAAAATGAGGCAGTTCAAGTTGCTTAAAGATGAGGAATAGGGGAAAAGGAGACTGTGAGGACAGGAAAGGAAAAGGAAAAACACCACTAAGATAAATACCATAAAACAAAACAAAACAAAACAGACCCAGGGTGACTTCTCGGTCATCCTGGGGTCAGAAGGACAGAGATGTTATCAGAGTAAAGAACAATCTGAGGAAAATGGAGGCAAGGCAGAAAGAGACAGAGAAAAGTGCACTGAGAGGGCTGTGACAGGGAGGAGGAGTGGGCAGAAAAGAGAATTAGGCAAGAAAGGAGATATGCAACCGAGGAAGGCTACTGGGGGGACAGGCACACCTTGGTGGTCCTGGGATGATCCATCCAAAACTTGGGGAAGCAAAATGAGGGATGCACATGAAGAGAAACTGGTAGAGTAAGGAAATGTCTAGTGCTTTTCTGTTCCTCTCCAACCTATAAACAACCTTCTCTACTGCTACCCAGCCCTTCAGTACTCCTTGTTACTGATATAAATAATTTTGAAACCAAAATGGGGAGGAGGTGGCTTTGAAACTAAATATGGCATATTTCTCAAAAGAGGGATGCTTCCTGGGAGGTGAAGAAAAGGGAGGTGGGGCTAGGAAGACTCTGTAAAAGAAAAACAGTTTCAACAGACAAAGAGTAAATATTAAGAGGGAACAGATAATAAGAAGATGAAAAAGATAAAAGTGATGGATGAGAGGAAGAGAGGAAATAGAAGAAGCCAAAATAATGAGAACAAAGGAAAAGAATAAAGAAAAGGAAGCAGAGAGGAGAAAAACAGGTCCAAATGAATACCTGGAGGTCTTCATGATTAATATATTTTCTTTTACTGAGAAAAAATTTATGCTGCACTTAAATAGTAGTTTGAGTTACCACTTATACCTTTTCAAAGCAAGATGTCAAATTTGAACTTTTTAGGGTTAAAGTGCTCAAACTGATTAAGATCCATTCTCAGTGGGGTATGACGTCCCAGCTGCAAAATTAATATTTTCCTCCAATTCAGTGTACATACGAAGCCATTTAAGTGAGTGAAAGGAAGCAAATCTGCTGTCAGTTATACATCTATAAAATAATTGTTACAATGATAATGTTTCACAGGTATAACTAGATTTGAGTATTTGAGGGCATCTAACCAGATTTACATTTGACTCACAATAAGCAGAAGGTTAAAAAAAAAAAAAGGTAGGAATTTAATTTATTTTGTGGTATCTTCAGCTATCTGTATTGCCCATGGCATGGCTATCCATCATGAACAATGCATTCAGACTTTATAAACTGAATATTCTGCAAACAAATAACACCTTAAAACAGCAAACCAAATGATAGAACAAGGATTATTGTGTCTCTTCCTGTTCACCAGTATGCACAGCAAAGGAGACATAGGAGGAAATCAACTGTAAATGGTGTCTTCAGTAATGAAGGCAAAAGCTGGATATCCACAAGTCTGTTTCCTAGGCAACTGAATGGAGGGACAATCAGAATCTCTCAATTGCACCCCATTATAGATATTTTCTACACAGACCAGTAAAAGGAAGAAAAAGGTGATTGGAAAATCTTCAGCAAAAATCATCCTGGAGCACTTTGAAAGCATGAGGGAAGTGAACAGATAATACAGAAAATGTCTGCCTATATGTAGCTCCTGATTGCAATCATCTTCAGAGCTGTGAGGAGAGGGATGACAGGAAAATCGTGCATTTAAAAAAAGGTCCCAGACTTCATCACTGACTCTCAGGATGGGGCTGCACTGACAATTATATTTTATTGGAATATCTCACAAATGGACCTTGACACTGTGTGTAGAGGGATTATTCTGAAATATGCATTGTAAATTCACTCTCTGCACTGTACTTTGGCACCCCATCAACATAATGGTCCAAGATTGTTAATATGACCTGATGAACCAGAGCTGTTGTTGATCCACTAATATCTTTTCCCTGAATAATTTATAGAATGCACAAACTTAGACGAGTCAAATAAGTATATGCCAAGGGAGTTCACTTTTTTCTGCTCTGGCTAATCTCTTAGTACCAAAAGGAACAGTACATGCTTTATTCAAGAACATGCTGGGGGGAAAAAATAGACATGTGAGTACTTAGAGGATAAAAATATTACAAGGTATCAAAGCTAGACAGATGAATTAATCTAGATGAGCCATATGGACTTATTGCATCCCTAAATACTAAGTATTACGGCTATCCTGGTGATCCAAGGAAATGTTCTGGGTAAAGCCCAGCTAAAGAAAGTTTAAATTACTTATAACCATGCCTTCACTCTTATTTTCTGCCCTGTCCCAGCAGATTTTCTTTTTTTTAAATCTTCATTTTTTTGTCTGGTTTTTTATGTTGTTGTTTTGTTGGGTTTTTTTCTCATTTTGTTGTTTTGTTTTGTTTTGTTTTGTTTTAACTATGAGCCAAAGTTCTAATACACATCATACCAGTTTTCTAACGCTGGCCACACCAGCACAAAGTCATCATAGAATCACAGAATCATAGAATCATAGAATGTTTTGGATTGGGAAGGACCTTAAAGATCATCTCATTCCAAACATCTTCCACTAGACCAGGTTGCTCAGATCTCCATCCAACATGGCCTTGAGCAACTTCAGGGATGGGACATCCACAATTTCTCTGGACAACTTTTTCCAGTGCCTCACCACTCTCACAGCAAAGAATTTTTTCCTAATATGCCTTTCCTCACAGCAGAGGTGCTTCATCCCTCTGCTCTGATCATCTTTGTGGCCTCCTCTGGATTTGCTCCAACAGCTCCATGTCCTTCCTGTGCTGAGGAGCCCAGAGCTGGATGCAGCACTGTAGGTGGGCTCTCACCAGCGCAGAGCAGAGCAGAGGGGCAGAATCCCCTCCCCACGCTGCCTTTGATCAGCCCAGGACATGTTTGGCTCTCTGGGCTAGGAGTTCCCATGGCTGGGTCATGTCCAGCCCCTCACCCCCCCTGCATCCCCAAATCCTTCTCAGCAGGGCTGCTCTGGGTCTGTGTTGGTACCAGGGGTTACCCCGACCCAGGTGCTGCACCTTGCTCTTGGTTTTGTTACACCTCATGAGATTCCCATGGGCCACATCTCCAGCTTGTCCAGGTGCCTCTGGATGGCATCCTGTCCTTCAGGTGTGTCACTGCACCACTCAGCTTGGTGTCATCTGCAAATCTGCTGAGGGTGCACCCGATCCCTCTGTCTATGAAGTCTTCATTTGAACAAAGATAGAAGTGCACCAAGCCAAGATGCACCCTGTCACATCACCTGTCAAACCTTTCCCCACTGAATGTTTTCTAAAGAAAAAAAAAGTGCAACTTATAAACAGAAACAATATATTTCCTGATTTGGACTGTAAGAAAAAATGCATCTTTCACATCACAGCAAGTATTAGCAAAGTACAGAAAAAACATTGTCAATCCTGACTGAGTTCCTTTACTAGGGATTGCAACTAGCCCAGCACAATAAAAGGGCAGAGAAACACTATCAGAGGCAGCTTTTGGATAGTGGTAGGAATCAATTTTTCTGGAATTTCAGGAATTTATGTATTTGTGCTTATTTCTGGTCTGATCTTATTTCTCACAGAGGAATGGTCTATTTCATGAGGGACCAAATTAAGCCTCTTTACACTCTGCTTGCCTCAGGCTCTTCAGTTTCAGAGGAGGTATATTTTATATTTTGATCCATTTCCAGTGCCTTTTTTTTTTTTTTTTGTTACGCTGTAATTGATTGGTCGGCTTTACTGGGTGAAGTTCAAAATATTGATATGTATTGGAAACTTTATGATAATATGGGGATAGCAAGGGTACAACACAAAATTGTGTAGACAAAACTTATTAAAAATACACACGGGAAGAACATGGAAGGAAACAAATGAAATATGTTTGGGAAATGTTATATATGTTTAGTAGATGCATGCATCGTTTTGATGCGGGAAACAGGAAAACATTTTCTAAAGTATCAATTTTTGTCCATAGCTAGAACCAGACACCAGTTTTAATGAATAACTCAACACTACTATTTTCTCTGGGATGGAAAGTCTGTTAGTTAGATGGATAGATAGATAGATAGATAGATAGATAGATAGATAGATAGATAGATTAGATTAGATAGATAGATTAATTCTGGCAAAAAAAAGCTATTGTCTGAAATGAGTAAGAGAAACTGACAAAACCTTTTCCTAAGAAAATTTTGGTCTGAAAAAATATTCCAATACAGAAGTGCTCAGCAGTAGCATTGCATCTCGGCTTATATGTAAAACTTCCATTAATTTCTATTTTCACTACTAAAAAAACCCAAACACCGGTCTTATTTAATCTGAAACAGGTGGTAGAAAAACTGGCATTTGGGCAGCAATTCTATCTGCAGCATCTCATCATTCGCTAAAAACAGACAAAACCAATGGATTGAACCAAACCTGAAGCTCTCCACCCACAGGTAGGCAGTCCTCTTCAGTTCTCTGGAACTGCAAAATCCTCTGTATTTGATTATCTTTTCTCAGTCAATGCTATCTTAGTTTTCTTTTTCATCTTGTCTAACAATCCCAAATGTGTTTCTATTTAGCAGTTTGATATAGTTTTACGGCATCACTATGGCAATGTTGATACAGCTTATCCCCATGAAAACTGTCCCCTTCATCCTCCCAGAGGGAAAATTCATGCTTAGGGAAGTATTTCAGCTTTTATTATTTCCTTTTATTTCTTGTTAAGGTACAAACTGGATGAAATACTGAAATTGAAGAGAACAAAATTTCATTCAGGGAAGAAAAAGGTGTAATTAAGCATACTTTTGTAAGTAAAATGGATTAAATGGAGGAGTCCATACCCTAAATATGGCCATGGAACATGGAGGAGACTGGCCAAACCACCCACTGCTCTGTGATTAGATTAAGTTTCCGTAGGTTGTCTCCAGAAGCACAGGGCAGAATAATGGTGATGCACGTAGGACAGCATCCAGAGACTGTCTAGGTGTATAATCCAAAAAGCCAGCTAGAAAACACTTGGGACATGGCTCCTGAGAGAAAATCAAGGGAGGAAGCTTTTGGGTAGTGAAGTAGCTGGAAAGAAGTCTCAGAAGAAAAGTGAGCTTTCAAATATTGTTCCTATTATAGGGGTGAAAAGGACATTATGTACATTATTCATAAATAAATAGCTTTGCAGTGTGCATATCACTTATTCACTGAAATCATCAATAGACTTCCCTTAAAAACCCCTTCCAAGCTCTTCAAAGCTGGCTAGGGCTCTGTGCAGGAAGGATAGTGCTATTAGTACAGCAGGGAATGGATTTGTTTCCAGAGTACCTGGCAAGCATCTGTACAGACACACGATGACATCAGTCACAGCCAGGACCACACATGTATAATCACATGTAGCTCTAAGTCTATTGGACAACCAATACATATGGTTTATACCCTTCTCCCTCTGAGTCAGGAAAGACTTCAGCTATTTTTAAGCCTGGATATGCATATGGCCAATATAAGGATATTCCTTGTGCAGAGGAAGAAAAGGGAATACTTAAGTTTTTCAACATGCTCGCTTTATTTCTAGCAGTTTTCTTTTTCCATTGTACTTAACTCAGTCTTTCCTTGGAACAGTGAAGGGCCATCCAGGAAGTTTTGTAATCTCTAAAGTTTGAATTGACACCCACAAAACCACAGCTTATTTGTTCGTGTACATTGTGAAGTGACCAGCTGGGACAGTGTGCTCACACACATGCAGTGGTGCACGCTCAGGTTGGCAACAGCTGCCCAGGTACAGCAGCCAAGGGGCAAAGCCTACAACAAGGCATATTTGCACCAAGGTTTATTATTGCACCAAGGTTTAATATTTTAATATTCCTGCAACAAGGAATATTAAACCACCTTCAGACTACTGTTTACTCACCTCAAGAGTTAAGCGTCAGTGGAGAGCAAGTAAATTCGTAATTCTCACAGTTGTCTAGAAGTTAACTTCTAAAATAGAAAAAGTGGCTAAATCCTTTGCATAAATTATTGCAAATTGTCCATCTAACTGTTGTTGCAATAGGAACCATGACAAAGACCTTGGAAACCACGATTCATGAATTTTCCAGGAGCAGCCAAGTGCATCATCCTCTGAAAAGAATATAAAGGAGGAAAGTTTACATTTGTGAAAAATGCCAGCCATTGGCATGCTCTTTTCTCACTTCTTTAAAGAAAAGTAGCAGTAAAGCAGAAAGTATCTACAATGAGGAGACAGTGACTGTCAGTCATTAAATGACTGCCTCGGGTTATGTCAGTCTCAATGCTGTATATGGCTGTACCAAAAGAAACCAGAGTGACAATTTCAACATAACCTGTCCTTTAATAAGGCATAATTGTACAATATGAAAACACATGCTTTGACTGCTCTTTTTTCTCACTCTTTTTTTTTTTTAATGAAGCTGAAAATTGAAAAGAGAGTGGAGATCATTTAGCTCCACACAGGATGTCTTTGCTGATACTTTCTCAATGCCTGAGAAATGCTTAGAAAGAAGAGTACTAGCTGGCTATATCTCCATTTCTCATTTTCAAGAAAAACCATGGTTATTCTAGGCCACTTATTTTAATTTAGTTTCACTTGTTGCATCACCTCAGGGTTTGTTTGGTTTTTTTTTAATAAAGTGCTTTGATACAGTTATAGGGAGTTGTGGCTTAGTACTTGTCATAAGGCAGCTTGATCTGTATCTCTGCAGTTCTTGAAATTTTGAAAAGATGACCTTATGACACAAATAATGAAATTACCTGTTGATAAAAACTGCTCATATTCAGTCACCAGTCAAATGGCACAGGCTAGATTTAAAAAAAAAGATCACATGGTGACCAGGTTACTTAATTCATGACTCTTTGACCCATATACTCAAAGATTTGTTAGAGGTGAGGTCCTTCAGACTGGGTCCTGTATAGATGCTTTTGAAGTTTTTAAGAAAGCTCAGAAAGATCACAGCCACAGTGACACTGATGAGATTACCCCTCAGAGACTGATCATGTTCACACCGTATTTTGTTTGTGCTTTCTCCATCAATTAAACTCTGGGTAACTTCTACTGTTTTAATTTTTAACTTTGATGTTCCAGAAAATAAAAAGCTTTATAACAGCTGCTATTGCTTCATTTTATTACAGCATAGTAACAGGTTTTAAATGCCACTATAATTTATAGGGACATGTGTTTAGATATTATATCTATAAAAGTGTGTTGATTTCATCATTCTGTTCATTCCACCAGTCCCCACTGTTTTGCAGCTAACTTTAACTTCTCACTAACACATTCTATTCCACAGACCCCATAAATTAATGAATATTAGAAACTTTTCAGAGATCACAATGATTTTTCTTTCCCAAGAATTCTTAAGCTAGTCTTGTATTTTTTTTTGTCTGTATTTTGAGGTTACTGTAATGCACATTACACAAGAACACCGTAGGTGAACACTTCTCCAAACAAAACAAGCAGGTAGCTGCTGTCTGTATATTCAGGGTCTCAGTCTTTCTGTGTAGGTTTCAGACTATGCCTTAGCAGCTTTCAGGATGAGCAGCCTGCAGAGCAAATGGATGGACATGCAGTATTTGGTGGGCTCATGTGCCTGGGTGTGCACAGATCAGCTGCCAGGCACGGCTCTGGCAGTGCCCGAGTTTGGCATCAGAGCACGCTGCTCTCTCTCTGTGCAGGAGGCTGCAGCTCTCGTGCATCACTAAACCTTTTGCCAGATGGATGTGCAATAGCACTGACAGATCCCAGGGCAGAGCTATTACCCAAATACTGGCAGAACTGACGGCTTCTCCAGCAAGCGGCAAGAGTAATAAAACCATCTGGCTTTTCAGAGCCCAGCAGGACAGCAGCCTATGTGTTTATACACACCAGTTGCCTGCTTTGCCATACAACTCTTCCTGTTATAGAAAGCTATCCTGATACTTTCTATGAAATTAAAATGCAGGCTATTCACATATCTCATTGTGATCCTTTGCAGAGTAGGTTTTTCTGATTTGGTCCAAATCTGGGACAATAACTACATGATTGCAAATCATTTCACTACATTGTTAGTGATTATACCTCTGAGACACAGACAAATATAACCAGGACAGAAACAAAGCCATTGACTAGACAGAGCCCACAGTGTCAGAATTGTATAAAAGTTAATTAAATACTGCCAGAGTAGACTTCTGAAAGATAAACAAAAATTGCATAGAGTAGTGAACAAAAAGAGTGGAAAAAAATAACCTTTAAAAGCAGAACTGAAAATCTTGTAATACATAAGGTATTACCATCTGAGAAATGAAGTCCTCCAACAAGACTGGAATTTAATCATGTCAGTCTTTGGATTACAAGGGTGTGAACAAAAGCTACAAAAACAAATCCTGCTTTACAAGTTTGAAATGTTTCTCCTGAGGATCTTAGTGTATCAGTATCTCATCTGATTTGGATTCTGTAGCTGCATCTTGGTCTAATTTGAATCTGCCATAATAATCTTAAAAGGACTCTAAAACATAGCTATTATTATGCCAAATGAGAGTAGAACTTTACTTTAGGCTGAGGCCATATATGCAACTATGGACAATTCCATAAATTTTAAAACAAAAAAAAAAGTTAATCACTGACCGTCTGCAAAGCCATGATAGGTGAACTATAGCTGTTTCCCACAGGGATTTGAAAGACAGTGTCTCTCACACAGACAACTATATTTGATGGTGATGAAGCTACTGTGAACAGAAAATCAGGGAATCACCATTTGGAGTGTAAAACTGCCAGACTAAAAAAGAAAATTAAAAATCACCTTTTCTAAGAGGTAAAGGTTTAACCGGATTTTTAGTCCTGAAGTTAGGCTGGCTTAGAGAAGAAAGCTGGTTGAGGTGACCTCCAGAAGTCCCTTGCAAAAAGAAATATTTCTGGGGTTTGATCCTGTCAGTGATCCTGTGAATACAAATAGTCTGTCAAACACTGTGGAGCAGTGAGAGCACAGTAAAAGGCCAGATGTGTTAGATGCCAAAATAACTGCTGCACAGCTTTGGAAAATGAAACCTAAAATAGGAACCTTGCAGCTGTTTCCAAGGTATGCCTACCATTAAAAAAATAAAACCATAAAACTTTCCTAGCCATGTGTATGCACCCACAGCATTCCTGCTCTTTCCTAATCACTGCCAAGGCACCCTGCTCTGACCCACAGAGAAAAAGCATCTGCACACCAGGCAGAAAAAAGATTATTTGGGAAACCTGACATAACCTGTGAATTACTAATGAGTTAACTGTATACATATTTTCTTTTTGTTAATAGAGAAGTTTGAAAAGGACTGATTTAAATATATTTCTCAACATTTATTAACTGGAATATTTTTGCTTCTTGTCATGGTCATTCTCAAATTTACAGAGCTGCATTGGAGTTATCTTTGTAGGTCATATTTTCGAGCATGACCTCAAGACATTTGTATTTGGATGCTGGAATCAATCATTAGGTAGATTATGTGGCTTTAAGGGACTGGTCAGTTTCTAAGGAAAATCCTTGAAAATTGCATTTTTTAACACAAGTGTATCTACCAGAAGGGTAAGTCTGGGTCCCTGCCACTACCTCCTGGCACTGAGCATGCAGACTCACGGCATGGCTGGAGCCTATGATGTGTAATTCCTCTTAAAGGAGGACAGTGTCTGCTCCTGCCTCTCATGTGACCTGAGCATCTCAACCTGGCTCTGACTGCCACTTGTTCTCTCATTAAAACTAAAGTGAGCGAAGATCTTTCAGTTGAGTCTCACTAGATTCTTATTTACTTTTCTCATAGTTATAATTTATCACATTTCTGAAATTAAAAATAAAAGAAGCTACATCTGAAGTGATTGCAATCTCAAATAATCTGAACTGGCAATCATCTCAAAGGTAATTATTCAAATCTGCTATTCATACCCCACTGTTCTGGTGCAAGGTTATTCTTGTAAGACAGGCACTACTAAATTCACTCAAATCAGTAACAGGAAACACCAAAGTTTTGAGGCTTTTTTCTGCTGCTTTCAGCTGATCTCTATGGTTTCTCTATTCTATGATAGCCTAGCTCCTTTTTTCTTTTTCCTATAATTTTATTATTTTCACAGGCCATCGTTACTATTTTACTTTGCTCTCCAAGGCTAAAGTGCACATATAGGTTTTATTGACATTGATACTGTAGCTGGGCTTCAATGACACTATATTCATTTGCTGAATTATGCCTGTCTTTTGAAAAAAGATCTGCTTTAAACTGACCAGGAAAATAGAGACCTCCCACAGTAATTCCTAGATGTCATTTAGTAGCTGGTAATCCTAATGCTGAAATTAAAATCTCTGGCGGCCCTCTCAGGCTGCTAATCATCACCCAAAGAGCACCACTCAAAATTCAAGCGATGCCAGAGGGTTCAAGACGCTGGATGCCCAAGCTCTACATATACTGACAGTACTGGCTCTTCCAAACTTTTCATTTCCAAAGAGTATGGACAATACTCATTGTTTTTGCTCATGTTTCTATAAAGTCCTAACAGTGAATTTACAGGATGGATTATTTTCCACAGGAATAAAACTGGCAGAAAGGAATAAAAATATGCTGATTTACAAAGGAAGACAATTATTCAATGAAGTGTGCAACTCTTGGCCGTTCATTTGGTCCTCTGTCACCCAGAAAGTCAAAGCTGTCAAGCAGCAGCACAGGATTGATACTCAGTGGATCCTTCTCACTTTGAGGATCTCCACTTGCACTGACATCACAGTCCTCCCACCAGTATCAAAGGTGTGAGCTAAATAAGAATTTGTTTTCTGACAGAAGCGTCTCTTAGATGAAAGAGCCCCATGTTAACTTTTAATGTGCCAGCCTTGCGACTCCCTCTGCGTCAGTGGCTGATAGGATTGTGAGCAGCATTGAAAGCTACCACTAAAACCCTTCCTCTCCACTAAGAGCAAGGCTGACATGGTTTTCTTCCCACTGACAGCACACTTCTTTGTTTAGAGGGTGGCTGAGAGCTGGGATATCTGTGGGCAGAGTATGCAAATGCACTCCTACTGAAGAAAGCAAGGAGCAAGGAAAGGATTTAGCCTGAAACAGTTCATTTCCTGGCCATCTCCTGGGGCAGCACTCACACATGCTACTCTTTATTTAAGAGACACTTCAGCCTTATATGTTAGTCTTTTATTCAGAATGGCAAGATCACAGCCAAAAGTAGTATGAGATAATAACAGGTATCACATACTTCTTGTGGTTTCATAGTATCCAAAGTCTGCCAGACTAGTTGGATTATGGGCATTTTAAAGTTAATAAAACCAATTTGTTTGAAAAGAAATTACCCATTTGGCTCTTGTTGATCATCCAGTTGGTCTTATTTTTCCAAGAGGCAGAACACATCTGCATCCAATTAGTATATTAGTGGGAGTGCCTCTGCACTGCTGCATTACAGCTCTTGTGCATGGCTTGAAAAAATATGTAGGATGTAAACTCTTCTCTCATCTTGCTGCAAATCAGCAGAGGCTTTAGTGGAGCCACAGGACCCAGGGGGTGGGGGAGAAAGAGGGGCTTGAGTGTGGGGTTGAATACCAACTGGATTTGGCTCAGCTCCTTGAGCTCAGTTAGGTTATTTTTGTATTAAAGGTAAATCTTACACTTGGTTTCTGACATAATAAAGTAAAAAAGAAAATCTCTATTTATTTTAATGGAATGTAATTTAGGCTTCACATGATCATAAATAGAGCACCATTAGCACAAAACAACAGTGCATTATTGGTTCTGTGCTCGTGTCTGCTTTTGCTTCATCCTTCCTAATCCTGCTGGGCTAGTTAGAGACACATAAATATCCATTAAAGACACAACTAATACAATTAAGCCAAAGCAGCAAGCTCCTTCAATGGTAGTTTGTATTTAACCATCTTATTTATGGTATAAGCTCACTGTCTTTTTCCGAGCTGATCATGGTCAGCGTGAGAGCTGTCACTGCAGCTGCTCCAGGCTGGAGGTGGAGGGTGACAGGAGTCAGAGATCTCATGGCTGTGCTGAGGGATGAGCAGTGCAACAATGACAAGGGAATTTGAGAAAGCTGTAGGATGAGGAAAGATTCAGAGTGCATTTTTAAACAGAGGAGGTTGAAGTGGCACAAATGGTAGTCTCCAGGGCTTCACAGGGGATGACATAGAGTTGGAGAGGTGAGAAATTTCCTTGCTCCAGGTGGGCCTGCAGACTCCAGGAGATGAGCTGCCTCCTTTGCCCACCAGGGCAGCAGCATTCCATGAGCACATGCAGAGCCTGGAGGAGCTGACTGCAGTGAGCTGACATGCTCTCAGACTGACATGCCCCGGGCTGAAATGCCGGTCCCCTGTTGTGGGTTGACACTGGTCAAATGCCAGGCACCAATGAAAGCCACTCACTCACTCTTCTCTACAGCTGAAGAGAGAAGAAGAAAAATAGTGAAGGGTTCATGGGCTGAGGGAGATAAGGACTGGGAGAGATTGCTCACCAAATATAATCACAGGAAAACAGGATCAACTTCAAGAAATGGATTGAGTTTATTACTAACAAAATCAGAGCAGGAAATGAGAAGTAAAATAAGACCTTAAAAACACCTTTCCCTCCTGCTCCCTCCTTCCAGCTCTACGTCCTACCCCAGTGGTGCAAGGAGTCAGGGAATGGAGGTTATGGTCACTTCATCACCTGTGGCTTGCCCTGCTGCTCAGGGAGAGGAGTCCTTCCCCTGCTGCACTGTGGGGTCCCTCCCACAGGAGACAGATCTCCATGAACTTCTCCAGTGTCAGTCCATCCTACAGGCAACAGCTCCCTAGGACTGCTGCAACCTGAGTCCCTCCCACGGGCACACAGTCCTCCCAAACTGCTGCAGCGTGTGTGCCTCTTCCATGGGTGCAGTCTTCCAAGGACAGGCTGCTCCAGCCTGGAAGCAGGGTCCCCTCTCCATGGGTCTCCCATGGGGTCACAGCCTCCTCCAGGCATCCACACCTGCTCTGGCATGGGCACCTCCATGGGCTGTGGGTGGATCTCTGCATCCCCCATGGATCCCCATGGGCTGTGGGTGGATCTCTGCATCCCCCATGGATCCCCATGGGCTGTGGGTGGATCTCTGCATCCCCCATGGATCCCCATGGGCTGTGGGTGGATCTCTGCATCCCCCATGGATCCCCATGGGCTGTGGGTGGATCTCTGCATCCCCCATGGATCCCCATGGGCTGTGGGTGGATCTCTGCATCCCCCATGGATCCCCATGGGCTGTGGGTGGATCTCTGCATCCCCCATGGATCCCCATGGGCTGTGGGTGGATCTCTGCATCCCCCATGGATCCCCATGGGCTGTGGGTGGATCTCTGCATCCCCCATGGATCCCCATGGGCTGTGGGTGGATCTCTGCATCCCCCATGGATCCCCATGGGCTGTGGGTGGATCTCTGCATCCCCCATGGATCCCCATGGGCTGTGGGTGGATCTCTGCATCCCCCATGGATCCCCATGGGCTGTGGGTGGATCTCTGCATCCCCCATGGATCCCCATGGGCTGTGGGTGGATCTCTGCATCCCCCATGGATCCCCATGGGCTGTGGGTGGATCTCTGCATCCCCCGTGGATCTCCATGGGCTGCAGGGGCACAGCTCCCTCACCATGGTCTCACCACAGCCTGCAGAGGAATCTCAGCTCTGGTGCCTGGAGCACCTCCTCCCCTGCTTCTGCACTGACCTTGGTGTTTGCAGAGTTGTTGTTCTCCCATGTTCTCATTCTGCTCTTCTCTGGCTGGAATTAAAACTACACAACCACCTTTGTTTTGATTTCTTCTTAACTACGTTATCACAGAGGCATTATACCAAACTCTCTCATTGGCCCAGTTTTGGCCAGCAGCATGTCTGTCTTTAGAGCCAGCAAGGATTGGCTCTGCTGGACATGGTGGAAGCTTCCAGCAGCTTCTCACAGGAGCCAGCCCTGTAGCCCCTCTGCTACCAAAACCAGGCCACACAAAGCCAATACACTCCCACCCAGCCTCCCTTCTCCAGCCTCTCAGGTTGGTGATTCTCTTTCAGTGTTTCTCTCTGGCACAATGCTCTCCATGCCATAAGATAAGTAAAAATAAATCATTGTATAAATTAAAGAGCAGAGCTCAGTTGTTGCCTGACAAGAATTGCTTTTCCATATGTGCTTAGGGCAGAGTGAGGACTGGAATCACCCTCCTCTGTGGTGGACTCCTGTGTGCATCCCACAGGCACACAGCTCTGGGAAGCAGAGCCTCACCCCTGGATGCCCATGCTCACAGAACATAAAGGCTTCTCTGAGCAAATGTCTAATGAAGGAAGCCTCCTTCAACATGCGGCAAAGACAAGCTACATCTTTAGGAGGCTCTAAGTCAGTTTTTGTGTTGGGCAAAGGCTGGTGTTGCTCAAGGCACAGCATCTAAAATTCAGATTCTGATAAAGCATCTATCAGACTTTTTGACTCTGAGTGACTGGAACACATGCTCTGTCAGGAATGAAAAAACATTGGGAGGATGCCCTGAATGATTGAGACTTGTAGCAGTGTGGAGATCTAAACAGCTTTACTCTTTACTCTGTGCAATCTGGATGTACATGCAAAAGAAAAGTGCCAGAAGGTAATATTATTTCTGACAACACCTGGCACTACAAAATTTTGGGAGCAATTCAGATGCTTACATGTAAGTTCCTTGTGCCATTTTAGACACTGTAGGATCCCCAAGGATGATCATTCTACATTGAATCATTCCCCTGGGATTTTTAATATGTTTCAGTTAATATTGGTGAAGGAGGCCAAGAATGAAACTGATGGTATGGTTACAAGCCCAGTGGAGCTAAGGCATATATCATGGACTAAAAATTGCTATGTTACATACACAGTCTAGCTCCTTCAGAAGTTATCAGAAACCAGAAAAGTAGTCCTTTCTTCCAAGCTGAGTGGAGGGTGTAAGAGTTTCTGTCCACAAAGATGAGCCCCAGAAAGAACTGGTTTTCCTGCTGCTCCACAGAAGACTAAGAGAAACACTGTGGTACACAAAGCAGCATGGGGCAGCAGAGATTTGAAGAGCATGGGGTTTTTTTGGATTGAGATAAGTGTGAAGTTGTTTATCTTCCTCTACTGACTGGCTTACAATTACAGGTTTAGGCTAAAAGGTCTGACTTTCAGATGGCTGATGGTGTGTTAGAACTCTCCCACCAAAGGAGCCCCACTTCACTTTAAATTATAGATATCAGAGAGGACACACAGTTTTAATGTTCATTTTTTCTTTCCTGATTTGAAAGGGGATGATGTGAAAAGCTGTAACTTTGAGGCTCTGGTGTGAGGCAGCTGGACCAGCTGTGCTCCACAGAGGCTCGTGTTCTCCATGAAAAGCTGCCACTGCAGGAAATTGATCTCCACCAGTCTCCTCACCTCTGAGCAGTTACTGAACATGAAAAATGAAGCTGAAATCTTGGTCCTTTTGGTTAGATGAATTTCCTGATAGGTGTCAGGAAATGTCTGAAATGTAAAGTCAACTGTTGTCCTTTCTTTACTCTTAGTTTTCATAACGAACTGCAGCAGACAAGAATATTTAAATATTTTTATAATTTATTTTCTTTCTTTCAGTTCCCACAGGTATTCGCATAGAAACAGAGCCAAAAGTTCATTTGAGCAAGACTTCCTGTTCTTTCCATGTTGGTTGGTGTGCATTAAATTGTGCAAAGTAGCTCATGTTTGATTCCATATCTACCTGAATTTAGTTAAGTGTTGGGTCATGCATGCCAGAGTCTATTAAACTCAGTGGTTTGTTTAACTCTAAATTAAGGCAGGCTGGCAAGATTGAACACAAGAAAAGCAAACTGATTCTCATGACCTGCTGTAGGCATTTCCACAGAAATCCATCTAACTTATGTCTTTGGATTCATTTAATAAATTCTAAAATTCCAAACACTATCTCTCTGAATGAGAGATGGGGGAAAAGAGCATTCAAAATGAAAAATTGATAAAAGAATCTTTTGGTCGCTAGTTAAAAACATCACCTGTCTCAACCGGCAGCTATTTTTTTTGGTGGGAGAAATGGATAGAGCAAAAACCAAAAGGAGAAATTTTTCAAGACTAAAATATAATGCAACGGCTTTTATGCTATAAAAATGAAGATTTTCAACATACACACCAGTCGTGCCTTTACATGTCTTTTTTGAAGTGGACAAGATGTGCTCAAGGGAGGAAAGATGGACAGAAATGGTAAGAACCATGCTTCCATCAAATTCCAAGGTTATGTCCTTGAGAATATCTATCTTTGTCTTATTAAAAAAAACAAAAACAAAAACAACAAACAAATAAACAAACCAACAAACAAACAAACCAACCAACAAACAAAAACAAACAAAAAAAAGAAAGAAGGTCAAATCCAGGCTTTCACATTCTTTCAGAATTTTGTCCTCTTTATGCATGAGACTGTATTACATTTTTAAAATTTGGCAGGACATTAATATAAAGTTGTAGTTTTCAATTCTACATTTAAAATTTAATGTCTTAAAATTACATAATCTTTCTGAGATCCTTTGTTGAATCCTTCCTAACTTCAGAGGAATACACCTAATGAGAAAGAATGGTTTTAATTAGTTTGAATAGCATTGCAATTTATACATAGCCTTAGTGTATGGAGGCTGCATTGAAATTCCCTGAGCATAAAAGCAAAATTAGGAGGTAAAAACTAGAGGTTAAAAATAAAAGTGCCTGTATGCATGACTGATTTTTTTCTGTTGGCATCAATGATGCTTCAAATTTGAGTATTTTCCTATTAGTTGAACCCCCTTAAAAATGCATGAAATTAAAAAGTAAGAAAAAGATTGATTTTCTTGTCCGATGATCCTCTGAAGTAAAAATTATGATGATAACCCATCATTGAGAAAACCACATACCCTTAGTGGGGAAAAAAACAAAAGAAAAAAAAAAAAAGAAAGAAGGTCAAATCCAGGCTTTCACAATGTATAGGATAGGAAGGTCTGTCTGACCTGGTCAAATATCTTTTTGATATCTAAGACACAGATCAGTGACTTTAACTGCATCAAGGTGGACAAGTGGATTTCATTACATTTTGCTTTCATCATTATCAGAAAATTTTCACCATTTAATAAAAACACTGTGATCTCATTTTATTATTTCCAGGAGCTACTCCTTATCTAATGGCCAAATTTAGGGGCTGAATTTGAAATCTGCTTTCAAGTGAAAAATTTGGCTAGCATATCTAGCTGCACAGAATGTTTGCAAGTGTTCATATATATCCTGGGCTTCCTGGCTGCTGTCTAGGAAATGCTGTCATTATTTGGCTGTTTTATCTTTGCCTACAGATGCTCTGAGTGGTGGAGTGTTACTACATTCTGAAGAAGGGATCTTTAGGAAGTGCAACCAATGTAACATGACTTTGAAGGCTATTGTAGTTTTTAAAAATGGAGGATATTGTACCTGTAGGAAAAATAAACCACAAAAAAAATCCAGCTGAACTGAAAAAATAAAAACAAACATCACCAAAGAAATTTTAAGGACTAAATTATAGCTGCTTATTTTATTTCCTATTGACAACTACATCTGCTGTTAGATCATTCAAGCAGCCCATCCATGTACAGATCTGTTCTGCAGATCTGTGGCTGCAATTATTGTTGTGCCTGTTATTGTGTTGTTGTTGTTGTTATCGACTAGGATTATAATCCAAAGCTCCATAACAAATGCAAGTTCTAGAGAAGCCTGCAGTTATTTGCACATTTTCTGAATTTATTGTTTGTCATAAAATAGAACTGTTGAATTTTCTCTCATAGTCTAGCAATTGCAGCAGTCTCTTAGAAAACAAAAAATATGGCTTAAAATAATTTCTCTAACAAAGATTTGAATGTGAGTCTCCAGGTGGATATTTTAAACACTGTAGCTGGAAGGGCCAGTCCATCTCCTTATTTCATTCTGAGCATAAGTGATGGGGTTTGTTTATTGCCAAAGGCTCTGAAACCAAACACTTGACTGTTTCCCTGTTGTTCAGAGTTTTCCAAGCATTTCTTACATTTGTTTTAGTGGCAGAAGGTTGTATTAATAAAAATCCATAGAGATGACCCAGGCTGTCTGTCCTGCTTGAGGAATATTGCAGACTGTCCCAACTGGGCAAGTGAGTGGTTTAGTTCTGATGGTTTGCAGCAACACCAGGAATGTCACATGAAAGTAGCTCATAGATACAGATGTAGATATGCTTGTATATATATATATATATATATGTATATACACACACACACACACATATATATATATATATACACACACACTTTTGTATACACACACACATATACATATATCTATGTATCTTAAAGGAGGGAGTACCTCTGATAATCTGATAATCTGACTAGGGAGCATCCCCACAATGTTCAGCTGTGTTCTGTGCCAGATCTAGAGGTACTGTGTTCAAGCTGCCTTTCCAGAACTACAGCAATTATGCACATTCAGCTCAGAATGGGGCAGAAATATGACATGTTGGAAGTTGCTGTCTGTGGTAGGGGGATAGATGAGAGGATCTTCAAAGGTCCCTTCCAATTCAAGCCATTCAATGATGATCCTATTGTCCACTCGTTATGCAATCTGAAATGTGAAAGTCAGGTCTAAAACAGAAAAATGGAGAAAGTTTGTTTTTCCTGCCAAAACGTTAAATCAGTTACCTGAATTAGGTTCATATTGAATTCAAGGATCTTCTTCCTACATAGGGTGTGATAGTACTGTGATGCTGCCTGATATACAATATCACGTCTTAATGTCAAGGCATTCATTCCAGTAATCTTTGCTTCACATGAGAGCTCTCTTACCTTTCTGATACACACAGTTCTTCCAAGTGAATTAAATCTGGGTTGTGGATGCCTCACTAGGAACACAGCCTTCTCATACCAGAAACTAGAGTTTCAAACTTGGGCTGAAGATTCCCAGAGGCATCACTTTTTTCCATGTCAATATGAAAGCAAAATTCTCTTTGTGGGTCTAAAGGAAGATTTTCAAAGGTGAAAATGTCAATTATTTATCTAACTCCAAGTGAACATCTGCCCTTGAAATGCCCTGTTTGTAACATTTTCCATTTAAAAAAGTAAAAAGACCACATAAAACATTTTATTCTTTGTAGCTGCTTTGATATACTTAATGTGTCAAGGCACTTCTATCAGTGGGAGCTATTTCCAGTGGTCTTATAAGGGATAATTAAGTGACCACCAAGACTAAGGCAGAGACATCCTAAATAACCTTAATCCTCTGCATAGTTTTATGGGATGCCAGCACTTTAAGAGTGAGGACCATTGTCGGATTGAGAGAAGATTTTGACAGCAAATTGATAGATCATCACAGTTGCACAGTCTGTTCTCCCTGTTGACAGAAGTATTTTAGTCTTCTGAGGTACTGCTATATAATGCAACTGCCTTTCTGCTGAATATATCAGCAATTCTACACTCATTTTCCGATTTTCAATATTTCAGAAATATTTCAGCATTTTCCAAAGAGTTAGTGTTATATGCAATGTAAGCCACAAGTGTTCTACAATTTTATGAGCTACATGAGGAATGTTAGTCCCTACACGTCCATGCACAACTTTCTAATCTTTGCCCTTGCATGTCTTTGAGTTTTGATATAGAAAGCAGTTTGTCTCTGAGTAAACAAGTAATGAAATTAGGATAATGCTTACCATTTCAGATGCTATTATAGTCAGTTTTCCAAAGAAGAATAAAGTCACAAAAGATGCTACTGGCTTCAGGACTAGAATTTTTGCTGCTTGGATATTGCTTTGTGGAATAAATGTTGCTGCTAATAACAAACCAATGTTTCTTCTCAGCCTTTAGTGGTTCTTCAAAAGCATCTAGGAAAAAGCCTGGGGAACACATTTGCTGTTTTTGAGGCTTGTGTATAAAATAAAAAATGTTGTGGTGATAGTTCTTTCTTGTCTTTGTTTAATGAGCACCTTGTGACTCATTGAATACATTCACTAATCCCAGCAAGTGCCTAAGCAGCTCAATCAACTCCATAGTCCCTTGCTTTGCAATTATCCTTCCATTACTTGCTTCAACTCAAAAGGGGAGACACATAGGGAAAGATCCCCATCTGTCAATACAAGGAATGTACCATAGCAAGGAAGTATTAAATATATTAAACAGTGCCATCTTCAGAAGTGACAACAGAGTCACCTTGACAGCACAATTCTGAAACTGGCCTTTTGCATTAAGGGACCATCTAAGGCAAAATTCCTCTTTGAATACCCTGCATTGGTTCTCCTGTTGTTCACAACAAATGCTGCTACTTAGTGCTTATACATGTGTGCCTTTGACTTCTGCCTTCATCCTGTTTAACTGGGAAACATTTCCCAGCCAACAGTTGGCAGCCAGTTCCTGATTCAGGCTGTGCGGTGCTTTCTGATGTTATCTGCTAGTGCAGAACTGCTTTTGCTTTCAAGGTAAGCCTTGTGTCTTTATCTGTTATACACTGGCATTAGGATCCAATTCTATAAGAACTATGAAATTTAGTGTTAGATTTAGGAGAGTGTTTAAGACCTTGCCTAACTTTAAGCTCATTAGTTCCAAGCATTGAAGCTCTCATCAGGAGCTGTAGTGATAAGACAAGGAGTTATAGGTGCAAAATGAAAGAAAGGAAATTTACGTTAGATATATGGAAGAAATTCTTTACTCCGAGGGTCGTGAGATACTGAAACAGGTTGTCTAGGGGGGTTGTGGGTGGCCCAACTCTGGCAGTGTTCAAAGTCATGTTGGATAAGGCATTGAGCAACCTGGTATAGTGGGAGGTATCCATGCCCATGCCAGAGCAGGTTGGGTTTTGATGATCTTTAAGGTCACTTCCAACCCTGAACATTCTGTAAGTCTACGATCCTTTAAGGAGAGCTAAGAGTCTATGTATATAAGTTTGTACAATGTGTACCTTAGTATGCGTAATTAAATCAATAACACATAGGATTAATCCCCTGATATATGGAGCAGAAGCAAATCTGAAGAGAAGCATGTATCTCTGGGGCTGAGTTATTTTTTCATTTATTGATAAAATGCAGTTTTTCCATACTAGCATAAGGATTTTCTGTAGATGGTGAAGAATATCAAAATTACAGATAATAATTAGAACTGGCATTTTACTGTTCACGCTGGCAGGAGGAATTTGAAGTGCAGTTATTGCTAAGGAATTTAGCAGCAAGGAATAAATATTTGAGGCCATGAAATACTTCAGATCTTGTGCAGAAATCATGCTAGGAAAAGTCAGTGTCCATAAAGGTGACAAAAGAATCCCGCAATTTTATTTGAATAAAGGGAGAGAGAGTCTACAGAACCGTGGGTTTTCTCCCTCGAGATTCTGGAGGATGCAGCCTCCTTTTATGCTAAACTCCTGGCTGCATGTTGCCCTCTTCCTTTCCCCATTGGCTGAGGTACTAGGAAGGTACAGATTTCTGAACTGCTAACACACATTCCTCCCTTGAACCTGTCATTTTTCTCCAAAGTTCAGAAGTTCAGCCTATCTGGGTTCTGCAATAGACTTTGTGCAGACCCGTTTGTCTATTACCCTAAAGTTCAGGAGTCAAACTCTGGGTTCTGTAACAAACTTGTGCAGCTTGAGGCTGGTAGAGACATTAAGGCCCATTTCAAAAACATAAACACCCATTTCTCCTAAAGACCTCCCATCAAGTTGTTTGTAAAGACATTAGCACCCATCTTTCTTATCAGTCTTGAGTCACATACCAAATCTTGGAACATTATCTTTACACATTACAGCCAAAATCACAGTTGCAGTTGATGTCACTCTGTTAGATAAATGGGCTGAAATTCATATTATTTTGTTTAGTGAGATTTGTTTTTTAGGAATCTAATTCAAAGAGAAATGGACATTTGAAATATGCCCTTCTTTCCCACTCTTATGACCATAACTGATTTAGATTGAATTAGAGCTCCAGTCTTATCAAAACACTCTCAGCAGCTCCTGTTGTGATATGAACATTTAACAAAGTTACTACAGAATTATTACATCCTGGAAGGAATATTAAAAATAAATCTGTTCTTTTTGTCAAGTGGGACTTTGATATCAAGCAATGAAAATGTGGTGACTGACCAGAGAAGCAGTGTACTACCTCTCAGCAATGTATTAGGGACAGAAAAATATTTCTGTCTCTGTACCAAGGAATTTTTAACTACTTCCAAGTCAAATGAGGTAACAGTTGAGGTGCCCGAATTTGTGATATGTCAGCACAGATAAAGCAAACACAGAAAATGCAGTGCTAATAATTGTGTTGTGGTGGCCAAAGTATTATTTAGAAGAGACAGAAGCAAAGGCTCTATAACAAAACTCAGAAGACCTTTACAACTTCACTTGAAGCCAGAAGAATACTCCAGACATAAGAGTAGAATGTATTTCTCATTGTGATCACAAGTATTGACAGAGGGCATAGTGCAGGATTCAAGGTACATGTTTGTCTTGATTTAATGCAAAATAACCCACATTAGGCTCATATGAATAGCAAGAGGAAAATTAACTCCCTTTGTTGTTTTGAATGTTGCTGTTGGGTCACTCTCCAATATTATATACTGTTATTTTCCTCCTCTTTTATCTAGATTCAGCTTCTATTAAAGATAACACAAACCAATGAAAACTGGATCAGGCCAGGGTGTTATTAGCACCAAATTTCCTCCTTCATTTGCAGTTTCTATCACGTGCATACTGAATGTTTCCTCATCACTTTGCAATTTGAGGGCACTCATAGGTTAATTTGCTCCCCAGATGCTGTTTCAGGATGTTTTTGCTGTTTCATGCAGCCTGTCATTTCAGAGATGCTCAGACTTCACTTTGGCCTCTAAGGAGCTGATGGAGCCTCTGGAAGCTGTGGAGGCTCAGAAACAGAAGAAAGCCTGAGGGCAGTGAGTGTGGTTTCTGGGCAAGCTGGAGGCAGTCAAAGGATGTGGTTTTGTGGATGGAAAACAAGCTGGAGGGAGCTCAGGAGATGGTCTGTCATAAAGAGGTCTGACAAGATCTAGGGCCATGGCTAGTGGTAGTGCTCTAGTTTTGATGCTGCTGCAAACTTAGGCTACATGTTGCTGGTGTTGTAGCAGAGGAGTTGATTAGTAAATAAAAAAAAGAAGAAATAGTAGCAAAGGGATCATTTAACAAAATAATGACAAAAAGCCCAAAATATTTCTGAAACAAAAATCAGGCTTTTTGCAATCTAAGAAAGTGGAATAAAATCACTGTTTGAATTTGTATTGCCACAGAAGCATCAAGTGAAAGGAATCCTGTGCAGAAATTGCAATAGAATTTTAAAAATTCACAGAGATCTAAAAAATGCTGTATCAAAAGCGAGCTAACTCTTTCAACAACAGGATAACATCCCTACACCTTTTCTTAAGCTATAAACACACACTTTCCCCCTCCTTTTTATATACTGAAACTGCCTGGCTGTCTTAAAATTCTGGGTCAACAATAGTTTACACAACAGAGCAACATATTTTCTTTAGAAAAGACATGGAACTTAAAAAATAAATTAAAGCAGTAAAAAATGAACAGGATTTGTAGTGTCCACTTTTGCCCATCTGCAATAATTGCATGTGTGTGTATTAAAATCAATTAAATGAAGGCATGCCTTCCTTCCAACACAGAAAATAATTAGGTAATATATTAAAAGTAGATAACCTTGTTTGCCTCCCACTCAACCTTTCTTCATCATTCTTAATAGCAAACATCTAGCTATTGATCGGTTCATTTTAAATGCTACCAAGGTAAATGTTGTACTGCTTTGAACTGATGAAAGAATTGAACAAAGACAATCATACTAATTGTGGCATGTTGAGGAATGTAGATCGCAAGAACTGAATACAAAAAATGCCTCATGCAACATTTTCTTTCGTGCAAAATATTACAAAAGAAAGAAAACACAGGTATAGGGCAGTCAGAGGAATTTAGTTTAACTCAAGGCAGATCAGTCTCTTTCATTCTGCCTCTGTAGTAAAGACTGCAATTTCATTCTAAATCAATACATTTTCTCAGGCAACATGATTCTATTATAAATCATCATTTGTACGATGTGTTTCTGCTAATAAATCTGCAGCTAGAAGGGATAAAAAGGAAACTGGTTAACAATAAACTGTGCTGTTAAACTAGGACAGAAACAATTTTAAACACAAGGTTATCATTGAAGCCTGTATCAACAGTATGCTCTCAATGTCAACAGTTGTGGAATTAAATGTACTTTCTCTTACAAATAGTTGTCTATAAAGTTAAAGCTGATGCTCAATACAATGAAAATGCTGAACCCAAGCTATTCATGAAAAGATGAGGTTTAATGTATATAATTTACCTACAAACCTGACCAACTGCATTTTGAGCAGATTTTTCAACAACTGCATGTAGCAAGGCAAAATTTGACACAAATACATATTTTGTGGCTTGGATGTAAACCTAAGGAACTGATTACCCAATAGACTAAAAATTTCCTTTGAAACCTCAAGTGCATGCTCAATATAATCTGTTCAAAAGCTAAAAGCACCAAATTGGGTTAAAAAAAAAAAAAGGCTGATGCTAGTATAAACTATTGAAAATCCATGGATTCTGGAAGTTTGGGGATTATGCATTTTTATTTGGAGCAGCAGAAGTGCTTTTAAGTATGTTTCCATCCTGACAATTTTCTGTGTGTCATCACCATATCCCCTCCCCCACAAATGAGGAATCTAAAATAAAATTGCTAAATCCTAATTTAAGAAAAGGTTTACAAAAAAAAAGTAACTGAAAACTGTGTTTTAGTGACATCTGAACTTCAGTTTGCAGTCAAGAACAGAAATATCTGCCATTGACAGGAAGGCTCAGAAACCCCTCAAATTGGAAGAGATTGATACAAGTCCTCAGACTACACTAACTTTTCTTCTTGCCTTTGAAAACCAATCTTGTGGAATAGTGTGTCCCAAACAACTTTTCTCTATGCCTCTTCTCCAAAATAAATTCCCTTTTTGACACATCCCTTCCCGATTATTATTATCCTCACCCTTTCATGCTTCCAGAACTGTGAGAAAAATTATACGATAATCATATCCAACACATCAGAAAATGTAACTTCTGAATAAATGGGCCCATTTTCTATCAATTGCAGCATCTTTCAACCTTAAACTTGTAGAGATATATCTTGCTTATGAATCTGAATAAACTTGGGAGGTTGTGGTTTTTTTAAATCTTAAGAACGTCTTCTGTCTTGGTCTTTTAACCCATCAGTAATACAACAGTGCACATTATAAAGTGGGTGTTGTTTAAGGAAAGATCAGATTCTGCTAAATTTATCCACATAAGGGAATGGTATTGTGCAAGTAAACAGAATGTATTCAGTTTTCTTCATTAAGACTCCTTCTATGGTAGTCAATGAACAGAGCTCCTAGATTAATTTATTAGTATTAACATATCTATTCACATTTCTAGTTTGTCCAGGCACTAGGAAAGCTCTGATACTTTTGTGTCTAATGTCACCTTGTCTGCCTGAAAAATCTCTGTGTCAAGGAAGTTCTGTGCAGCCCCTACAAACAGTTTCTATTTCCTTATTCAGGAACTGAACAACAGAAGTCCAATCCTGGGCCAAATATTGCCCTTGCTTGATAAATTTGTTAATCACCTCTCACATCTCGTTGATTCAGTGTCAATCAAAGGCAATGCTGCTGCTCACATACTTGCAGCTGAATTGTAGCTCCAAGCATATGCATTAAGTGGTTTTTTGGATAGATGCCAGAGCTGCTTGGGTCCTTGCCATGTCAGGCCCCTTGTGAATACATTTTTCTCACGTGAACAGTGTTTTCAGGACCAGACTTGCATCCTTCAGCACACTGACTGCTATACAACTCAGCACAGGTGAGTAGGAGCTCTCCTGTGATGAGAACATTTGACTTCTTGCTGTGTGCAACATTTGAGGCTGGACCTACAGATAATTCAGGATTCAGAGGTCAGTGAGATTGGAGAATCTATCCTCAAAAGAATACAACCCTCTGTGTTACCACTAAATATCTCACAGATACAAAAAACAATGT
Source organism: Rhabdornis inornatus (assembly GCA_013397075.1). NCBI lineage: Eukaryota > Metazoa > Chordata > Aves > Passeriformes > Rhabdornithidae > Rhabdornis > Rhabdornis inornatus. Next base: position 1,463,225 of record VWZS01007284.1, read on the forward strand.
ATTTGAGCACTTAGAGGAAGAAGCAAGGCATAGAGATATAAAAATGAAGAAAAAGTGTGCAAAAAGTACCTAAATGAATAATTAAAAAATTGTCTGGGTAGGACAATTTTTTAGGCTAATATCTGATAAAATCTTTTCTTTAGACTACCCTATTGCCTGTTTTATCAGTAAATTAAAAATTTATCAATTATCCACAACCTTACAGGTATTACCTTGGATTTTCTAAATAATTTTTGAGGGTCTGCCAGCCTTGTGTGAGCTTCTGAGCAAGCCAGCCCAGACTACTTCTGCACTGCATGTGCAGTGGGACTGCACAGGACTCCTTGTGCATACGGTGTACAGTCACCAGCAAGTCTGGTGCACACAGAACTGATCTGCACGTGCTCCTCAGAGACACTCAGGACACAGCAGATTGATTCAGTGTCTTGCTCAAACATTCAGCCATGTCAGGTATACCCAGCCACTAGCTCTGTGTATTTTGGGAATTATATCCATGGGCAATATTGTGTAAATAATGCATAAATAATGGGACAATTAAATCTAAGGTTTCAGATCTGGGCCCTGAGGAACAGGGTCTTTGAACTTCTAGCAAAATATTCTTTCATGTCTATATTCCCCTAATGCAATCTGCAAACTTAAGGCTGTTTTATATGGACAAAGGTAGGGAGATTGCCTTTGGTGCTGTAGTGGGTAGTACAAGCCACTCATTCTGTTGGTGGAAGAGCTCAACTCAGGCTCCACCTGAGGCATGAATAACATGCTCTCTTGGAGGGAAGGCCCATGTGACATGAAAAATGCAGAAGAAATGCCTTTGGGGTTTGAATGATTACTGAAGAAAAAGAATATTACCATCTTATCAAATATCCTCCTCTCAGTATGCTCAACTTCTAGTCAAAATGGAACATTCTGTAAAATATTTAAACTGCTTTCTTTCAGTTGAGGGAGAGATGCTTGACTAATAATACATTAATTAAGAGAAGGAATGGCACGGCAATAACTTAAGGAAATAGTACTTATTTTTAGAAAAGGTCAATATAACTAAGGCAGTGGCATATCTTACAGTTTAGGAAGATATATTTATTGAAAAATATTGACTGTAATATTTTTATAAACCATTAAGTATATATTAAGTTATTTTGCCTACAGATTTGTAAGCATTTTTTCCAAGCCAAATCTTCTCAGTGTGCTTTGGACTGATAGGATTCCCTGTTTGTTCTACTTGCTCATGAAAAGTTAACAGTGCTAGTGCATAATGCTTATTCTTTACAACAGAATATTATCAAGGAAGCAAAAGCATTGGAAGGCTCTGAAACTAGAAAAATAACATCTCACAATAGTCTATTTTTTTATTTATTAACAAAAGTTTAGTTTCAATTACAGCCACATAAGAAATGAACAGCAAATTTTTCACTAGCTTCAATGTGCTGTTGCAAGGGTACAAAAGATACATATGTATTGTAAGTGCATCTGTGTCTTCATAGAGTGCAGTGTACAGAAGTTATTTCTTCAGACACCATCCAGATATGCAGTGGTGACATTTCCTTCTCCCAGAGGTAAGTGCAACTCTCATGTGAATGAGAGGAAGTCAGGACTGCCTGGCAAATGCTGTGTCACGGGCCATCCAGTAAATGTGCCACTTTGAAGCTCACCTTAACCTCCTTCTTCAATATATCTGTATCTCTGCTGTCTGCTCAAATGGGTGGTCAACAGACTGTGAATCCTGCGAGCCAAGACTTACTGCTAAAAAAAAAAAAAAAAAAAAAGGATTAAGGTACAGTACCAGCATGTGTTAAACCTATTTAGGAGTCTGAGCTCTGAGTCCACATCCTCTGTGCTAGGAAATTGGTGTTTCTTCACAACTGGAGCTATTACCTTTGGCAGAGCAGCAGTAAATTGAGTGGACATGAAATACTCAGGCCCTCTTTCTGGTCATCTTTCACCAGGACAGAAACCTGTTGGGAAGATAATGTGGCAAAGTCTGCTCTGCTTCTCTTCCTGGTCTGTACAGGACATTGGTAGATCATTTATGTCAACTGGGCAACCCTTCTGAAGGTCTGATCTGAAATTTGTATTAGATCTCTGTTGATTATTTCATCTGATTGCTGAAAATAGTGGTCACACACAATAGTAATCAAGATGGGGGAGGGAGAATCTTTAACTGTCAAAAGAAAACTTATATTTGAAATCCCTCAAAATTGTTTCAGCATTTTAAGCAACTTCATTTTAACATGGTCACCCTTATAATCAAAGCTGCTTTCCAGGAATTCTCTGCTTTACTAGCAATGACATCCCACACACTTTTAAACAACTTCCAAGGTCAAAATTGACGTAGAACAAAGCTTCAACACACATTAATTAAATATAATGAATTTATTTAAATTTGATGTAGATCGCATAAATGAAATAGAAAAAAATCTCATTTCTGTTTTAGCAGTAGGAGAAAAACTAAGACAATACGGGATTTAACAGTGTTCATTTGAGAGAATAAAATATATACTAATTTCTCTGAGCTTCTATGCATTTTTCATTGCTCTGCTGCACTTTAATGGGGATTTTCTTTCCTTGCCTCTTGTACTGGACAGTGATATGCAGCATATAGCCTCATTAAGTAAGCCAATGGTTAATTACGATTAAGATTTATTTTACAATTTCATTAGATCAGATCAGATTAGATGATTTTTAGCTTCTTGTATATTTTTTTCATTTTGAATGGCTCTTCACTTCTTAGCTCTGCTATGCAGGAGGTTTCCACAAAAAGTGGTCTCCAGTTTCATGCAGATTAACCACAATGAAGGAGCCTCCCTGACAGGTGCTGGCCCTCTATTCAGAAAGTTATTTTCTCTTTCTGTTATAACACACCCACAGAGAGGGGTCTAAGGCACAATCACGAATCCAAACACTCCCTAGTTTGGGGTGATATTGGATCCAAACCAAGATTTGCAGCTGGGACCCATCTGTAGTTATAACACAATATCAAGTAAGTCTGCAGTGCTGTAAATTGGCACCAATTCGTGGACTTCAAAGGAAGTGTGCCAGCTTGCAGGAGCAGAGAGCATGGATAATCCTACCTCTGTGAAGAAAACAATAAAAGGGTTTGGGGAAGTCAAAGTAGATAGAATAATTATGAAAAATCCAGATCAAACTGAAAAACAAAATGTCTTGAAAGTTAGAAATGCAGTGTTATGCAGAGGTACATACATGTTTGAGACACTTTACAAGGATGCTTGGCCTTGTCTGCTATTATTTGTGTTGTATTTCATGTCCTCAGGAAGCAAAGAACCCATCATTTCTCATACTGAATTTCACACAAAATTATTGCTCTAGCCATTATCTTTGTTTGAGTAAGAAGAAAATGGTCCAAAATGTTGAGAATCCATCAACAGTAATCCTCTCCAGATAATAATTTGGTCACTGCTTCATTCTCAGAGCTGGAATGCATATCAATCACTGTGACCCATTCCTGCCATAGGGCACCACAACACTCAGCAATTCTCATCCTTCAAACAGTTTTGAAAATATTAACTAAATTCCTAAAACATTCTTATAAAGAAGAAGATGGATTGTCATATCCACATTTTCGTAGTCACCAATCCTGAATAAGGTGAAATAACTTGAACAAATACAGAGAAACAAAAAGACTCCCATCAGGTATGGAACTCAGATGTTTTGTCTTACCTCTTCTAACATAATTGAATTACTTTTTTCTTATTGAAGATGGAGATATTTAATTATTTGATCTTATCATCCTGCATTTAGTATTGGATCATTAAAAAATATTTTTTGTGATTCTTTTATAACAGAACTGTCTAAAGGAGATTGTGTATAATTTTCACTGACGATATTTTGCCTTTTATCATGTGTTGTTTGAAAGGAATAAGCATGCCATGACTATCTCACTCATCTCATAGGATATAATTGGATAAATGAACTTTATGTCTTCAGGAGTCCCCTAGTAAAATTCATTAACATAAATTATTTTATTATAAATAAGTCACTATATTTTTAACAGTCTTCTTCAAATCCTGTAAAACATTTTAATTTTATGTTAAATGTTCTTTTTTCCTATTTTGTAAATTTTAATTTCAATAAAAAATAAAGGAAAAACAAAACAAAACAAAACCTATAAAAACCAAAGAGTCCTTTGGAGTCCTATTAAATCAGCAAGTAAGGGGCATAGAGTGCAAATATAAGAAGTAGATATATTAAGTCTGACAGATTTTTTTTTTTCTTAAGTGCTTTTTTTTAGAGCTTTGTTGAATATGAGCTCTCTTATTTCCTCAGTTAAATGCTGCCAGCTCGGTACTTTCCATGACTTCTGTCTTGCAAATTCCACCCAGCTGCCATCCTCCTGCCTGGACCATTGTATGTGCTCTGGTGCACAGCAAAGTTCACATACAGCAGGGATGCCCCTAAAAAGACTCATGGTTGCTGCCCCACAGCATCAGCACTGGTTGCATCCCAAAACACAGCTTCCACATACTCATTTCCACCAGCCACCACAGGAATGCAGCAGCATTTTGGAAATAAAACTGTGTAAACAGCAAAGCAATCTGTGCTCGGGTGCCTGTACGCTCATGGCTGAGAGGAGGAGCTGTAGAGAGAGTTTAACTTTAAATAAAGTTATACTTGGATCAAAGGTTTCGCCCAATCACTGCACAGCAGCATTTAGAAGACAATTGCTGCTAGGAGATCACAGAGTTGTGTGCTGGTGAACATCAGTGTAAGCGGGCAACATAAGCGTTTCATACAAGTCAATTATAACCTTTCCCTTGGCACAGAACTGCCAGTTGATCTAATTAGGCAGAGACAATGAAAATGCAAAGCTGACACCGCAGATCTATGACAATATATACTGTAGCCTATGTATCATCTCCTCTGCCTTTATAAAGGTTTGATCTGAACCATTAAAGCCTTAGCAAGGACTGGTTTGGGCAAAGAGTAAGATAACATGTTTATGTTTCCTAAAATGTCAGTTTGCCTTGAATAAAATACATTTTAAAAAATCATAAGTGATGCATTCATATTTTATATATGATTTTTTAAAAATAGGAAAAGCTTCTCTTGAACTATTGAATTGTGTCTCAAACAATCCTTGAAGTATGGAGATTACTTCATCTGTTCATTCCTCTTAAGTATATCCGTCTGGCAGCATAGATAACCTATGTGCACCTGCTCAAAACTTAGCTTTTTAGGTTATTCTTTGCATTCTACTTTCCTGGGTAGGTGTCTGAGCAGTGTGCAATGCATGCATGGGCATGAAAAAGGGCTCCAGGCAGCCATCCTGTGACACAAATCTACCCTCAACAAGTAAGAAAAATAAACATTTCTTCATTTGTGGCTTAAAGCAAATTGCACAGGGCACAGTCCATGGAGCAAGGCTGGGTAGAGAAAGGTGAACTGGATTTCTTCCCTTTTTGTATACCATCTAGCAAGTCCTGGATACATACACACACACATACATACACAGGAAAAAATGACTGGAGAGATTAATAACCCATAGCTGGAATAATTTTAGGTGCTAAATTTTGGGTTCTAAAAATTCTGTTTAGAATTACATGATTTTTAGATTTCCAAAGAGACTTAGATATCTACTTATTCCTTTATCTACCATTAGAAGTGCAGACACTTAGAAACCCTCATACAATCCTGCCTTCAAATATGTGAGCAAAGTACAGGCACCAGACTAGAGTCTATTCTGGAAGCAAAACCCTCACTATGCTCTATTGAGGCTATTCCAATGGCAGCATCCCCTGGTCTGATGGTTGTCTAGGTGAATTCATTTTGAGGATTCTTTGTAGCTGGGATTTGGTGCAGTGATAAGCATGTAAGAAGCTGTTAAGTGAAATGGGTGGTTTGGAAGAATATGCCCCTGCAGGAAATAGGGCTGCCCAATTGAAGGAAATGGATAATTCTGGAAGACTACTGGATTTGCTGAGACCACAATCACAGAACAATTCCAATCTTTTTGGTAAATTATCTAGTTAAAGCAGAAGTGGTGCTATATGAATGTTGTATTAAGGAAGACAGAAAAGTGATGTGACTACAGGACTTGTTAGCCACCCAGCTGATAGGCAGGGTTTAAGAAAACAAGCATTGAGAAAGGAAAAAAATAAATTCTCTGTTGATATGTAGAGATAGGTGATAGATAATTGCTAGGTAAAAAGCTGCATGCATTTAGATTGAAATATCTGTTAATTTTGTGTATGTATTACGCTTTTGAAAAGAAAACTTTCTTCTTAGGAAACTGTATGTGCCACAGCTACTTCTTGATCTCAGTTAAAGCATGTGACACTGTAATCGACTGTGTGATACTATGAGACATTTTTAGATAAACTGGAGAAAATAGGGATTGCAACAGGACAAGGGCATAAAAGAGGACTAGCCAAGTTTTAGTGCTGACATAAGAACTAAGTGTTGGGTATAAAGTATTTTACATCAGGGAGGTTTCTACTCCTCTTCTCAAGCGTGGATTCTTGATGTTGATTTAGTGTGCGTTTTTTAAAGCACTTGGTAAAAAATAGTTGGTGTGGTGCTGATAAGTCCTGGTGATACAGGGTTGGGAGGGAATATGACTCTAAAGGATGGCTGGGATGGAACACACAGGAAGAGCTGTGTGATGTTGTAGGCTGGAGTAATTGAAATTCAATACTGCAAAATGCAAGGTCATGCACTTACGGACTAATAACAAAAGCCTCTGCTACAGGCTAAGAGCTCATTTGTTAGAAATGACTGAGAAAGAGGAAAACCTGGGCATATTAACAAGTCACAGGATAACTATTAACTATTGAAGTAATGTACTTGCAGAAAACCAATGTTGACAGGAGCAGTATTTCTAGTGTGGATAAGGAAGCAGGTTCACGCAGTAGGAAACTGGCTCCAGCTCAAAGACAGTGCCAATATAAAAAACCAGTAGCACACATAACTTTAGGTTAGAATTCAAACATACTCAATATCAGTACAGCAGTGAAGAGGCCAAACAATTTGTCAGTAGCAGGATCTGCTGAGATGGAAATTGACCAAATAATGAAAAAACTTACATAATATGTGTATATATAAGGTCATTTGTAATATGAGGAACTAGACCTGATAGCCCAGCAAGCCTATTCCAGCCTTCAGCTCAGAAGGATTTTTTTTTCTGCTCTCATGAGAGCTGCAGTAGCTGCTTCCCTTCCTGTGCTCCCCAGAAGCAGTGTTGGTGTAACACGATGCAGACCTCCATGGCTCTGTGCCCAGTGCTCTCCCAGGACAAACCCACGAGTTCTCTTGGTAGCTGCAGCCAGGAGGCTCGGTGCCCCAGAGGCACAGACTCCTGTGTGGCTGGGAGGGAAGGGTCCTAGTGCAGGAGGAATCCTCTGCATGTGGGATGCAAATAGAGAGACTTCCCACACAGCTGGAAAAAAATATTCTCTTTTGCAAGCTGCTTGCAAAGGTTTGAATCAGATATCTCTGCTGTTTACTTCACATATATACAGAGTTTACAAGTAATTTATAGCATCAAAACAATTATAATTGTATATTAATAGGATTTTGTTTCCTGATCAAATTATTTTCAGAGCAACACTTTAGTCCTGCCTTCAGTTTCCATTCCTTCTTCAGATTTATCACTATATTTTTTTTCCTTTTTCCTTTTACCACAAACAGCTCATTTGAAAAGCTGTTAGTATATAAGATTGGATATGTTGCTGAAGATATTTTTTTTTTTGCAATGTAATAAGTATTCATTGGGTATGAGTCTGCACACCTAATACACTTGAATAAGTAATGAGTTTTCATGGGATTAAGTGTATAAGGAAGTACTGTTTGGAGTAGGAGACGTAAACTCATGATGTGAAGACCGACAAACACCAGCAAAATAAAAGTGATTCCTCTGGTATAGGGGAATGTTAGATGCTAGACATTGTGAAGCATGAATGTACTGCCAAGGAGTTCAGTGTGAGGTTTGGTTTATATGTCTCCAAAGGCAGTTTGTTAGGAAGTGACTGGGGAGGATTAGTGAAAGGATATGAAACATTTTAGCTGTAAGTCACGAGTTCAAATCCTCTCCAAGGCAGGAGTGAATAAGGACCTAAAGCACTGGAATTGAGGGAGTTGGTGCTGTGGATGATGTTAAAGTTCTGCATGTGCTTAACAGCTTTGTTGGACAGAGGCTGCAAAGTCAATGTTATTTGTTGGCCCATGTGAAATAAGTTGATGTCCCTTATTCAATCCCACTAAATCAGCACCAAAGGATTAAACAGCAATGAAGTGCTTTTGCACATCTGGTGCTTTTCCCAGTGGAGCATGGCTGAGTGACAGGCAGGGGAAAGCCATACCTGCCTTGGGTAGAGAGGATTTTAGTCTCTAGTGCTGTAAATCTGGCACCTGTCACAAGCACTAATGCTCACATTACATAGGACAAACCCGGGGCTTTGTTTTTTCTTAAATGTTTTCACAGCTACATCTAATCAATATAGTCTTCTCTTTGTTGTAGGAAGAAGTAGTAATTAACTTTCTGTCTAACACAAGCACCCTCCCAAGCTGGCATAGAATTCTGAAGACGAAAAAGCGTTTTACCTAAGGTAATCAGTGTCTTTTGCCAAACTCATATAATTATTGAGAGTACAAAAAAAAAAAAAAAAAAAAAAAANTGCTGCATATCTTCATTTTATTTTTTATTACAGGGAAATGTTAAGGCAGCCGCAGAAAGTCCAGAGAGACCCTGGTCCAGCATTCATCAAGGTAACACCTTCAGGATTACATGGGTGGGAATAGGTACTCATTGTAGGATTAAACAGCAATGTCACAGTTTTGTGATTTGCCTCTGGAGAAGGAAAGGAGATCAAGAGCTTTTATCGTGTTCAGGTGCAAGCCACAGGAAATTAGGCTTGCTTTATAGACCATGATTTCCTGACTACACAAGCATAACAATAATTAGAAATCTTGCAGAGCAGATTATATACTGCAAATGCAGTTGTTTACCTCTAGGTTCCTATTATAAGATGAGGTTTCCAATACCATTAGTTATACTTATATTTTTCTTTGCTGAAACAAGAAGAAAAAAGTCAACATATTATGAGACCTTTAAAGCTGTATGGCTCATGAAGTCAAGTAGATGTCATAGGGCAATAAAAAAAAATAATTACCATAGAGGAAGTGGCAAAATCAGACTACAATTTAATGAAAATTCAGAAAAGAATGTCATTTTATGGGTATGACACTATCTGTCTATCCATCCACATGTGTGTATCTCTCTATATGTCACTTGTACCTATATACCATTTTCTATCGCTTTTTGATTGAAAAGCTCATGCAGATCAGAGCCACCATAACATCTCAAACTTCTGCTGTCCTTGGAAGACAAATCCAAAGAAATTTGGAAAAAAAAAACAAAACAACTCTACCCAACATAAAGAAGAAGATAAATATGTGAAATTATACTTGACTTATGAAAAGACTGGGCATATAATAGATTCTAAGGTGATGTTATCTGGCTTTGAAGCATCTGAAAAGCTTTTTAGTGACAACCAGAAATATATGTAGAGGTGAAGACAATCTAACTTGAGATCCTGTGCTAATCATTCACAGATAAGTGAAAGATAGAAATGCCAAAGGAACATTTCCTTTTTAAATGGAAGCTACCAGAAGTTTATTGATGACCATAACATTTATTTGCTGTACCTACCACACATGGATGCTATCAGATTTTCAACCACCATGTGATATTGTGTTTAGAAAATACACAAACGTAAAATCTCGTTACTGGAACATATTATGTCCAACACACTTAAGACACTGTGTCAGCTTTCCAAGTGTTGCATTGCAAGCTTGTTTTAATTCAGCTGAGCCATTAGATTGTTTTAGAAATACGTTGTATTATTTAGACACATGCCAACAGCAATAAGACTGTTGCATAATTGCACAAACTTAAGCATAATTGACAGCTGCCTTATCATGCAGTGAATGGCAAGGTGTATGTCAAAGACAGTCTTCAAAAAACAGAAGCCATTGTACAGAGTAATGATAAGACTTCCACAGAATAAATGGTACAGTTGTCTTAAAATTATATGTGATTAGATTAATCAGTGAGTTTGAATTGAGAAGGTAATTTCTAATCGTTTCCCTTGCTTTCATTAGTGTAGTGTTAGTTATTTATCAGCCTTCGTTTGATATTTCACAATACAGGTCTCATTGCTCACTATATTTTTCTTGGTTTTAATATTAATTATGAGCTAATAATGATATATATAAGATGGGATTAATTTCACCTTCTTTAATGATGTAATATCTAGATATCCACTCATGTAACCTCAGAGTTCATTATCACTCTCTGGAGGACAATTCAGACTCTCTGCTTTAGGTGCCATTTTTTTCAGGTGAAGCAACCTGAATGATGCACTTTGATAAACCCCTAACTTTTAAATGCCTAAACTGAGATGAATGCTACCCATAGGGACAACCCTTTCATCTTCTGAAGGTGAAGATGAGATGACCTCTAGAAAAAGAACTCATTTAAACTCAGGTTTATAGAATAAGGATAAAATAACAAACAACCAAGAGTTTCAGTGCCATCCTCACTGGAACCAGGAGATCACCCTGAGCCTTGGTATGAAAGGCCATCACACATATCTTTCCTGTCAGCAACACCAGACTTGAAGGGAACTGTGACTATTGTATCCATTGCATTATCGTGGAATCAAATTTTTGATCCCTTTTTGGCAACAACAAATGACAATGAATATGGAAGCTGGACTGCATGGTGGAATTAGCAGTAGTAAGGACTGAGACCTCCCTGAGCCTAATTGCTTTCATGTACAGTGCATCTACAGATAAAGATGCATTACTGATATTTAAAATTACCTAGAAAGTATGCTGAACACTGCATTACTGGAAGTCAATGAGAGAAAAACATAACCTCTTACAATGGGAGTTACTAGATGACATAAAGGTTCATACTGGACTTGATTTAGACTTCAGTTGAGGGGGGGTGGTATGGTGGAGAGTGAAAATGATGCCTTATAAACTCATAATTGAGATATGTAAATAAATATGTCCTGTATATTGGAATTACATTTTTTGTTTTGATAGCTCCAAAAGCAGCTTTGTATGCTTCTCCAGTAATAAAATTATTTTCATATTGATCAATACTGCAAGGTGAGAGGCTCAAAATGACTCTGGTATACATGCCTATTTCCTCTGCTGGAAGGAGATCTCTTATAGTGACAAATTAAGAGAATTTATCTGATTTTTTCCTAGGAATACTAAAATGATCTATGGCAATATTGTTGCAGTGGAGATGGTAATCTTCAGGTGACTAACAGTAAGCAGCAGCCAGGTCAACCAGATCAGACTGATCCACAGTAGTACTTCCTCCATGACTTGGACCCCCAGAGGAGATTTTCAGCTGTCATGTGAGCAAGTCCTGGAAATATTGCACATTCAGGACTTGTTTTCCTGAGATGCCTTGACTGGACGATTTAAAAGTCATACAACAAGACCCTCTCATTTTGTCTCTGAGCTGTGGAATGCTCAGCACCTAGAAAAAGATATTAAGTTCTTATGTCTAGGGAAATAATTCCTTTATGAAAAAAAATTCTACTTCAGATTCATTTTATGAAAATGAATATGAAAATCTGAAAATTGGTCTTTAAAATTTGTCTCTCTCGTTCACTTGCGTCGGGACTCTTGTACCAGAAGTTCTGTGGCCTAGGAAAAAAAATAAGCTCAATTATTGTCCCAAGTTAGTTAACCTGAGGTTGAAGCACAATTATTGTCTTACATGTGGTTTATTGATAGTTGTTTAAATTATTTTAATGAATTTTTATTCAGGTATGGTATATCAAATTCTGAATAGATTAATTCTCAGCTAAGACGGAGGGACAGAATGATCAAAAGAAAGAAAGGATTATCCTATTGTCATCACTGTTAGTGGGTTTATTCACTAGACAAAATTTGGTATCTTGCAGTTTATTTTATATAGAAAGAGAAATAAATTATGAAGAAAATAACAGTTTAAAAACTGTACCTAATCTGTTTCCTCAAACATGACAAATCTGAATACAAATTTCACCATTCACAGTCATCATGGTTTTTAGACAGCTTTATACTTAAAAAACTTTTTTCTATATCCTATCACTGCAAGCATGGCCCTAGAGCTACAGAGCAGCTACCCCTCCAGCTGTGCCAACTCTCTTCCCTTTCTCTGTCTAGGCACTTCTCTTTGCTTTTCAAAATCCAAGCACACCTATTTGGGTAAGGATGATGCCTGAGCCACCTTACATCTGTCTCCAGATTGAACAGTGCTTTGTGTTTCTGTTTTGTTGTTTGAGATTTTTATTACTTCAGCTTCCTTCTCCTTTAACAGAGGCTAATGACTTTTCAAAGTTATCTTAAATGAAAGGTAGTGGTTAAGCCGAATAATTCCACTGAATTTTAATCAAAGCTATAAGAATGTTTTAAGACTTTCTGAAAGTAAGTTTAAAGTTTTACAGGGCTATTAAATGTTAACCTGGCCTTCGACAGCAATAGTGTGGTTTCATCAGCTCATACTGTGAAGAATTAAGGGAGCTGGAGTGCAGAATGAGCTTCCCGTTCCCACTCACATCCACCAGTACTCCATTTAGGTTTTAAATACTACTTACACATTACTATGAGATCACTGGAAACCACAGGGAATTCTACTAGCAATCCTGCTGACCTCCATCACCTCTTCCCTTGCTCTAAAAAAAATTGGCAGCCAATGTTTCTCTGTCTTTCTGATAAGCTTGGTGGGTCCATTACTGCTCTTTAGTTTGCTAAAGCTCAGATTAAAAGTAGTCATATAAAATTCTTAAGCAGACATTCAATTTCATTCATACTACTTGATAGCAGTGTGTTGACACACATACCATTGCACAAATATGCTAGCAGTTTTTCAACTTGAACTGTTGAAATTAAAGCAAAGAGAGGTGTATTTGGACATGTTTTATGCCAGTAGAGAATGCTCTCCTAGAATAGTTCTTTGTCAAATCCAGCTTTTAATAGAAGTGGTTGTAGAGCTCCCTTCATCTAGTAGGCTGACAGGTCTGGTGTTAAGTTTCATCCTGTCATGCTTACTTATAATCCTTGTGCCAAAATAAACTACTCCTTTCAGTCATGGTATTTCCGGTTTGCAAACAGTTATGATGTTACCATACCCATCTTAAGTCTCACTTGGTCAATCTAAAACTATGTAGAATTCTTTCCCTCTTTCCTTGTAAAGCAACTTTTCCTGTGTCTTTTCCCTCTACATTATATTTTTCTGAATTATTTACATTTAATCAGCATTATTCCAATATTCATTTTACCACAGCTTTTACACATTTTTTATTAATGCAGTGAGAATCATTTATATGAGGAAGATGTGTACAGTACAAACCATCATGAAAAAGAACTAAATTTTATCCTAGCTAAATAATTTATCTCAGAATACATAGATAAGCCCTATTTCTTGAGTGTGATACAAGAAAAATGTTTATGTCTGCCCAAGTCAGCAATTCCCAAACTCTAGGTCACAGCTGTGAGCAATTAGGGTTAGTGGGCTCAGGAGCCCCACAGATACATGTCAGGCAGTAAGGAAGATGGTGGGTAAAGGGAAAAAAAAAACAAAACTGTTTTAGGAATCATTGATGTAACCTGTGTCTACCATTCCTTCCAGAACTCAAAGCAGCCATGAACAGGGAGTGTTTCTGATGGTTCTGTGTCCCCCATCAAACCCCAGCCTGAGTTCAGACAGCTGAGTCTGGTCCAGCTCATTCCTGCCATCTGTATTACTTGGAGAACAGAAAGAGCATGAGGATCATATCAATCTTCTTCCACTTCTCACATGCCTTCACCCATTCCTTTTTAACCCTTTTCCTCAGATATTTCCTTTCCACTGAAGGACAGGGTACTGATTATTTAGGAGCAACCTACTTGGTGTCTGCTCTATATAATTCAGAGAAGGGACAACAGGATAAATTTGTGTGTGACACATTGGAAGGACATTAACTCTCAGTGTGCCTCATCCTGGTTGTTTCTAGGTACACAGGAAAACCTCTGCAGGGCATTTATATCACTTTTCATGATATGTCTTGGGGAACAGGCTTTGTTAACTATATTCATTTTTTCCTTGTATAATGGTTTTTCAAGTCCTGCCTGAGCAAGTGGTAACAAGCATTCTCTTTTATTTTTCCATCCTTATGATTCACATGAGCCCTGAAATCTACCAAAACCTGAGTTGTTTTAATTTTCTTTGAAAATTATCAGGGGTCAACTGTAGGAAGGATCCTTTGCCTTCGGAGAAATTAGCTCCTGTCCCTGCAGAGTGCTATCATAGGCTTATATGAGTTCATATAACCATGATTTCTCTAGAGAGACCACATATAGGGCAGGCACACAAACCTCTTCATCCTTCTCCTGCTACCAGACTCTGTCTCCAAATGTCCTGATTCCCGACTGTACAGGAATGTTGTTTTAGAACCACTAAACCTTCTGCTTTAAAAAACACTCATACATTCTAAGTGGAATCAGGAGCACTTAGAAAAGGCTGGAGAAGAATCAAAAACTCTAAGAATCTCTTTTCTCTTTCTTCAGTCCTTGTCCATGGCATTGCTACGATCTGGGCCCATGTCTTTGTTCTTCTCATGCTGACTCTTGCAGCCTTGTTTTGTTGTTATACATGAATTTCATCTTGTCTTTAAATAAATGATTATACTCTCCTGATTTTTTTTTCTTTTATAATATAATCGTTTACTTCCCAGTCATCTTATATGCCAGGTGTTGCGGTGTTTTAGTTTAAGTTGGTTTAAGTCGTTATAAGTTGAATTTCCCCTCGTTACTATAATGGTTTCTCCCCATGTTGTTTTCCCCAAAGTTGGTCTGCCCCAGGTCTCCCTTTCCCACCTTTGCGCAATCGCACCACACTAAACCCCACCCCAGTTCTTGTCACTCCGCCCTGGCTCCTCCCAAACCCCTGGAATGTTCCCTGTCCCTCAGCCCCAAGTCACACCCAAACCCCTGTCAGTCTTCCCCAACCCATCCTCAAGTTCTAGAATGTTCATTGTTAATCACCCTGTTCTTTGTATTTGATTGGTTGCGATTCTATGTACCCCGCCCAGTGTGGCTCTGATTGGAAATTTGACTTGTAATCCCCTCCCTTCACTCCTCCCACCATGTACCCTGATTGGTTGTCGCTTCGTACCCTCCCCTTGGATCTGGCCCGTATTTAAGTTGTTGTCAGCTCCCGATCCTCGCCTTTGGTGGTTCCCTCTCCTTGTGCTGGGTTGGTCCCTGTGACCCTTCTCCAATAAACCCGTGGATCCACTAAAGGACTTGCCCTACCCTTTGTTCTTTCTGAGCACGCATTCGTTCCTGAAGGCCCTCGAGCCTTAGCCCTATTCCTTCTGAAGACCTTGTGGGAAAAGGCCCACTCCTGGCGTGGAGCACCGCCCTCGTGGGCTAGCCGGCGTGTGCGGAGTGGACTCTAGGAGGGTGGGCCGCATCAGCCAGGTCCATGCTTCTTTTCACTGCTTTTAAATTTACATGCAAGTCTGCCTCACATACATCTTTCTGTTTAGTTCTAGCTATGCTTAAGAAGGAAAGAAAAACTGGCACATTTTAAAGGAAATTAAGAGCAGCTGGAAGAGGATGGATGAGAGGAATTAAATGATATAATCAAATAATAGAACCATAGAATTGTTTAAATAAGAAAATACCTCCAAAATCATTGAGTCCAACCATTGTCCAGCACTGCCAAGTCCATCACCAAACCATGCCACATCCATAGTCTTTTTAATACTTCCAGGGATGTTGAATCCACCACTTCCTTGGGCAGCCTGTTCCAGTGCTTGACAAATCTTTTGATGAAAAAATTTTTCCTAAGACCCAACCTAAATCTCCCATGGCACAATTTGAGGCCATTTCCTCTTGTCCTATCACTTTTTACTTGCAGAGGCTGGCTACAACCTCCTTTTAGGTCTCTCCTGTGCCTCCTTTTCTCCACATTCAACAACTCCAGCTTCCTCAGTCACTTCACAGGACTTGTGCTCCAGGTCCTTCACCGGCTCTGGACTCACTCCAGCATCTCAATGTCTTTCTTGCAGTGAGGGGCCCAGAACTGGACAAAGGACACAAAGTGTGGCCTCACCAGTGCCAGGTACTGGAGACAATCCCTGCCCTGCTCCTGCTGGCCACACCATTGCTGACTCAGGCCAGGGTGCCATTGGCCTTCTTGGGCACCTGGGCAGACACTGGCTCATGTTCAGGCCTGTTGACCAGCACACTCAGGTCCTTTTTCACCAGGCAGCTTTCCAGCCTCTCTGCCCCAGCCTGTCATTGCAAGGGGTTGTTGTGATCCAAGGGCAGGACCCAGCACTTGCCCACGCTGAACTTCACACCACTGGCCTCAGCCCATCGATCCAGCCTGTCCAGATCCCTCTGCAGAGCCTTCCTGGCCTCTGGCAGATGGATGCTTCTGCCCAATGTGGTGTCATCTGGAAGGATGTTACTGAGGATGAACTCAATCCCTTTGTCCAGAGGATTGATAAAGATATTGGTATATTTAAAATCCAAAGGATACCCTTTCTTTGCCAGAGAGATCTGTGTTTCCTGTGAGTATTGCCTATCACAACAGAGATCAGTTAAAGCTTGACAAATATTTTAAATATTTCATAGTGAAAAGAACTATTTGTTTTTAAAATAAGATTTTGTACTATGATTGTTTCTATGCCCTTATTTGTCTAGATATTTTAACAACCTTTTTTTGTCTCTTTTCCCGATGCCCCACCCCGCCTCGAAAATGAGCAAATTAAAGCCGTTTGGGATGTTTTCTCACTTTTTGAATTTTGTTTCTGACACTTTGTAACTTTTCAAAACTTCCTCAACTTTGAAGAAGTGAAGTTCAACCAAGTAAAATGAAACGCTGTAACTTTGTCACTTTATAACTTTTCAAAAAGTGAAAAAGGTATTTAAAACATAACAGAAAGACAGGATTACAGAGTTTCAGTTTTCTGTTGCTTTACACTTTTACAGAGCTAAAAGGTTTTCAAATTTACAGAGATGCAAAAAGGAAAGTGTAAAAAATAAGGAATAGGGGAAATTGAGGTCACAGTTTTTAATGCACATTTTATAGAATGGGGAAACTTTGGGACAAAAACACAGGACAAAGCAAAAATAAAAGTAAGAGCTGAAGCTGTGGAAAGAAAATCGTATCATTTGGTACATTATAAAAAAAAAATACAATTTCCAATTATTATTCATGTATTTTCTTAATAAATGCATTCTCCCTAGTCCTATGACCAGGATCTGGGATCAACTCAAAAGCATTCTACAAGGTCCCAGTTCAGAAAAATGCATATCCATATTTATCTGTACATTTACCAGGTTGCAGTGTCTGGCACTTGGTTGGAGGCTGTAAACAGCAGTGAAGCTCGTTTGTGAAGAAGACAGAGCATTCTCAGAGGTCTCTGCTGTGAACACACTTCCCCAGGCACTAAATTTAAACAGAAATCCCATCACCCTCTCCCCCAAGAGGAAGACACATTTCTTTGATGCTGCCATGATTTATACAAATAATTGTAGGACAGTAAATATTGCTGTGCGTATTTTTGCTTTGTCTGCCTCCATGAATCTTGTGCTGAGTGCTCGTGGTCCAACTCCAGCAGCAAAGATGTGGATCTGCCCAAGCCCCAGGCAGGTCTCCAAAGGTCTGTAGCCTCAGAAAGGTGCCAGAGACAGATCTCTCATAGAAAAGCAATTTTTCCAGGGAGAAACTATACAAATTATGTAACTTTATGCTAAACATAGTGATCCAATTGATGTAGGGCCCCTCTCCTGTAACGTTTCTGAATTGCCAGAAAACCAAGACATCAGCTCTCCATGGTGCTCACTTAAGCACAGCTGGGCAGGTTGTCTAGCCATCCCCACCTGTGCTGGGAGAAGCTCCTGCCCCAGCACAGGATTTTAATCACCTGCAGTGTTAGGCAGTCATGATCTTCCTGACATCAAAAGCCCTTTACCTCCTCAACAGGGATCTAGGTGTGTGTAGATACTCTGAATAACACCTGAAATCTAGACAGTCCAAGAGATGCAGGCATCTAAATCCCAAAATAATTTTTGAGACTTGCATCAAGGGAGTTTCCATGGGGCAGGAAGGTCCCCTGGGGCTCATTCTGTGGCCTGGGGATTTGGGCTTGGTGGCCTTGTCTCCCTCTTAGACTCTGGAACCCAGCCACACACATTCTCTGTGTACTGAGTCCTTACAGCCCAGGGTATCCCAAACCTGCTGGGACTGGAGGAGTGTTTCCATCTTGCTCGTGAAAACAAACCCAAAACCATAGTCACATATGGTTCTATAAAAATGACAAGAATGTGACTGTGTATAGTGGGATTTATTCAAATTCATTCTGTACACATTAGCTGTAAACATAAAGAAACAAATACAAATGGGAACACAGGGTGTGTGTTTGTTTTTCAGATGACAATGCTTATCGTATTTACCTGTGAAACTGGAAAGACCACAGGAGATGATTCAAATTATTGGGTAAATAATGCATGTTTAAGAATATGACACTTACTGTCCCTTTTGGTTCTTCATTTTGAATGACTTATTTATAGCATGTCTGTGAATCCAGTCCCTTCTGTGGGTGATGTCATCTTTCTCATGTATTACACATGCTGCACCCCAGGGGAAAAGGCAGCAACATGATTCAACATTTTACCATTTCTCCTTCCTCTTAGTACATATACTTTATATACATAATTTTTTCAAATGTTACTGAAGCATCTATTTAAAAATATGCATTTATAGAAAGAGAGGAAAAAATTACAGATGCCTGTTCATTTTCTCTGTTACTGACATTTCAGGTAGCAGGCAAACTGCTATTCTGTTTGTGTCATTCACTTAAGCCTTGTTTGTAAAGAATTCCCATAGTACTTTAAATGTCTGATGGCTAACACTTAGCTTTGGAGAGATTAATGAAGCCAAGGTGAAATGGTGATAAAGCGAAATAGTAGTAAAAAGGCTGGGAAAGAAAAACAAGTACAAAACCCACCCCCAACAAACAAACACATTTTAAAAAAACCAACCAAACAAAAAAACCCAATCCCAACCTGCTGCTGTTTTCCCAAATGAAAAAAAGAAAAAAAAAGTTCTTAAATATTGATATTTTCTCAGAAAATAGGTAATTTTTAAGGTTATTTTATTTGCATTTGTTTGTATTTATTACGTATATGAAATATGTAAATCTTTGAATCACATCAAAAAGTTGTGATGTGACAAAAAGTAGGATGAAAAAAAGTGATTAAAATAACTTTCTGTATTTTGGTGGCAACCTATTTCTCTACACTGCACTGGGAAATCCATCCCACACATCAGCCTCCCAGAGGAGCACAATATAAGCAGCTCTCAGGAGGCAATGAAAATTTCCAGTCCCTGACAACTTTTATGAGCTGGGATTTGGTGGCTGCCCTTTAGTAAAAAGCTGTGGCTTCCCTTGAAAAAAACATTTCTATTCTATCGCTACCTGTCAGTCCTTACCAGATACTCCCTCTGTTTAAAGGCTTGTCAAAACTTATGATTGAATCAAACTTCTTTTTTTTCTGCAACTGTAATATTCGAGGCATCTTATATAGATAGAAATAAGTGCCTGCTTTAAACCACAATCCATATAAATTAAATTGAAAATAATTTTTATAATAATGTATTTATACCTGGTATATCAAGTACTTGCTTTATATTTCACACAAAAGACAAAAATTCTGAATTCTGGGAATCTTTTCTCAAAAAGCCTTTTCCATATATATTGCCTCCAACATCCTAGTTCTTTTACATGAGAAAAGGACATTAATATGAATGAGAGTGATTTGTATGGCAAGGAGACTCTCAGAATCAAGATGCATTAAAGGGTTCTTAGAGGAGGGTTTTAGATAGAGAGAAAAAATCATGGAATTATTCAGTGAGTATGCATTTGACTAGTTTATCCTAATATAAAATATACAGTAAGTAGTTTCTGACTCTTAATGTAACATTCTAAACCAGTGGCTGTTGGATCAAGTATTGAATATTTCTTTCAAATCATCTGTACCTGAAAATACTTGAGTTAAAATTGATCAGTGTTTTATTTCTTATATATTCATAATGTTATATGTGTGTGTATATATGTGTATATATATGTATAGATACACTTCAAATTTTATAGAGTAAAAATATATCTGGCCAAAAAATTCATGTATCGTCACTGAGGAGAATAGCTAGCTAAGCTTCAGATAAATTTATAAGGTTCTATCTGGAAAGACTGAATCCATTAGTGAGCTGAACTAATAGGTCAAGAAAAGTAATAGCCAAATAAATATTTTATTAGTGTTTCGTGAAACTTGCTAATGGTTAAGGCTACTAATCCTATGCTAGTGGGAATCTTTATTCAATATCAGGTCATTATTCAGTACGTATTGTCTCCAGTTTCATACAAAGTGACTTTCTGAGCACGACTGGAGAAAGGTATTTTCACATTAATTGAGTACTTTAGGATAAAATGGATGAAATCTGCTGCTGTTCTAACTTTTTTGCTGGTTAAATAATTCGGGGAATCAAACAGAGCTGTATGAAGATGCATTAAAAAAAAAGTCACTTTTATTTGCAATAAATTGTCATAACTGAATTTTCTCTTGAAACTGTAAGTTATGAAGAGACTGGTGTCAGGCAGTAGGAATATTCTTTAGCTCAGGATCTCATTTTCCACGAATGCAGCGTGGAGACCCAGCCCTCCAAGCACTTCCAGTCAGCCAGAAGAGCTGTTTGCGAATGCCAGCATGGATGTGGGATTAGCATGGATGTGGGATTAGCATGGATGTGGGACTGCATGTCCCTACCCTCACCATTTGTAAATCCAAGTTTTACCATTTACTTTTTGTCTTTCCCTTGGAGTCAAGTCTCTCCCCATGAGAAGCTGGTGGAGATGGGAATTGTCACGTGCCCCATGTGAAACAGGGGGTTACACAAGGCAGCCACAGTACATCTTGCTGACCAGTGCTCTGGGCACACACATTTCTCAGAAATTGTTTAACTAGGATAGACCCTGACAGATCAAGCAGCAGAGGCAGCTTCTCAGTGTTCCAGGCACATTGGAAATTATTCTGTTGAGGCAGCCCTCTCATACTGGTGTTAAAAACCAGAAAATACAGAGCTCAGTGGGCAGCTCATGACAACTGTTTGTCTTGACTTTCTCTTTTAATTTTGTTAGTTTTCTTCCTGTTATTTCCAAGGCAAGCCTACTCTACATTCTTTTTCCTGCCTGTGTCTGAGTTCAAACTCAGTTGGTATTTATTCTGTTAAAACCACCATTAACACCAGTGGAACATTTTTTGATCAAGAAACCACTGAACATCAGAAAAAAGCATGAGATCTGTTGCAGTGCAGATGCACCATTTTGATTCAATACCAGTAAAACAGAGTCTGAGATTTCTATCATCCTTTATGCTTTTCTAGCTTTAGTTTCATCCCTTATCCTTAGCATTTAAAAAAGACAAAAAATGCAAAAACTTTCATGTTTGAAGATGGGACTTTTTATGATTCAGTAATCACTGAGGTTAGGCCATAACACTGATGTACTGACCAAGGGAGCATTCCTTTCTCAGGACATTAAATCAATTTTACTAATTTATGTTAATATTTGAGCAGGGAAAATACTTAATGATTCTCTCTTATCTAGTCCAGATGGATTGATTTCCTTTCCTAAGAGTGCAGTTTATGAAAATATTGTCTAAACTAACTGCAAGAGTGCTAGAAGAACATAAACTGTATGATTCTTATGTATAATTTAAAAAGCGATTTCAAGGCTCCAGTTCTATAGCTGTTCAACATTCACTAAAATTCTCACTCAGCTCTGCAGTTGGAGGAGATTCAATAGAAGTGATTTTACAATTGATTTCAGTAGGTGTTTTGACTACAAGGGAAGAACGAAATTGGCCAACAATATTTGTAAAGTGATTTTGGATTCTTGGGAGTGAAGGCACTACAGTGTAAATTATTATCATTTCTATGAGCTGGAGCACTCATCCGAAAATCTCTAAGGAACCCCCTAGCTTTAAAGAATTTGCATCCATAGTCTCATTCTTTGCTTCCCCTGTCAAGAACGAGCACCCATGTACACAGGAATGCCACGGCTGTAGAACTGACACTGTATATAATGAGAAGTAGTACATGTCAGTAATAGAGCAGAAGAGTTTTCAGGGCAAATTCCTTCTTGCCTTGCCTTTAACCTCAGGATTTTTGCATTCCAGTCATACGCAGTGGTGACAGCTTCTCTCTGGGACTATTCCATAGATTGAAGTTTAGGTATTCTCCAAAATTATAGGCGATTTATGGTCAAAATCCTGCAGAAACAGGGTTTGTAACCTGTAGCTGTAGTAAATTAAACCAAGGTCTGTTCCCTGGCTCAGAAGCCAGCTGGCATGATCTGCCCACATCTATGCTGTTAAACTCTCTTTCCAAAATAGAGTGTCTGAATCCAAACTGCCTATTGGGAATGATCTTTGGCCCGTGTTAATTTCCAAATTGTTCCAGTGATTTTTTGGAAGAGTGGTAGCATTCACCAGCCAAAACCATGTCAGGGATTTTGTCTTCTAGCAATTTAACCATACAGACAGCTGAGTTCCAGTGCCTGGACTATGTGCTGACTCCGCTTTAATTTTTTAGTCTAGATGTGCTTTCTGTCTATTCCCGGTGCTTTATATTTCCTGAGCACATGCTCTACCTACATGATGACATATCAATGGAAAGTGTTTGTGATCTGTCATCAGAATAAAACTATTAACTCCTTGAGCCCTTGAGTGGAGAGAGGCATCTAATGTGAAATCCTGAGCTAGATGCTGGGGACACCAAGCATCTCATTTTTCAGTAAAGCTGAAGTCAGCTCCTCACCCAGCACTAAGCGTGAGTTCAGAAATGTACCACGGATGGCCAGCTGATGCCAGGTGTCTAACTTCTGTGTACTGTACTACTTGGGACACTTGCTCTCATGGCAGTATATGGACTTAAAAGGATTTGAATAAAGTTGCAGTTTTTCCTACATTGTTCCTTAACTTTGCATGACTGATACAGCAGCGTTAGTAATGTTTGCTTAATTGCATTTGTGCATGAAAGACTGTGATACCTATCAATATTTATATCTGTTCATTTATGTAAAAAAAGATACATGCTCAGGAAAAGGCTAGTGGGAGAACACGTGTGCAAGAGATTGATACAGAGAAAGCAAAGATAAATATTTTTGAAAAGCTACTGCCATAGTTGCTCAAATGTCTTTAGTGTTATTGTAAATATTTTCCATTTGTATGTGACTTTGTATATATTTTTGCTTGTCTTCCAAATGCAAAATACATTTGTGGAAATGTGATATTTTACATCTGACTGACTAATATAGTGGAAATATACAAAAATATCTACTCATAAAAAGCGCTTCTTTGGGGCTGGAAAAGTCTCAAGTCATCACAGCTACATCAGGATTCACATTTCAAACAGGCAGTTATCTTGGGGAGGTGGTGATAGTATTTTTGCTGTTATTTTCCATTTTACAGACATTAACACTCCACCATTCTGTTTGTGGAACCATTCACATCAACCTCAGGCAAAATGAGGATATGGATAGTTTTAGCAATTTAAGTAGGTGGTTTTCAGAAATCTAGTTGAATTCAATGAAACTTTTGCAAGACTATTGGCTTTGATACCCCACAACTGATGAATGACCACAAATAGCTGATGAAAACAAAACGGTTTTCAGGTTATGGCTGCCCATAGTCCAGAAAAGAGATAGTAGTTGAAGTTTACAAGGGCAAAAACAGGTGGGCACTTCTCACTGATTTGCTACCCTTTTTCTACTCTTGGAAAAAGTGCTACTGTCAGAGGAGCAGTTTGCTTCTGATTCCTGAAGAGTATGAACACTAAAACTCAAAGAACAAGGTGAATGAAATTAGGTGAATGAAAGGCAGGCTTTAAAGAGATTTGGGGAATATTATTACAATAAGATTATGCAGACAAAGGAAGTCTCATCAAGTAAAGTCTAGGCTCAAGTGTAAGCTACTTTACAGACACAAAATCAAAGTTCATATAGTACTGACTTGAGAAAGCAATCTCGACACAAATTTGATGCATATTTATTTATGCATATTTGGTGTCTTAGAGAAAAAAAAACTCACCTAGTTGTACATGTGAAATGCCAAAATGTCACATTAGTATGAAACCTAGCAGGAAAATTATAACTGAGATGTAGATTTTATTTTTCACTATTCCTTTTTTGGACTATCTTGTTCTTCTGTGGACATGAATCCTGCTTCATTCCCTGTGTACACTTCAGTATTTGTTAACACTATTTTAAGAATTATTTGTATTTTAAAGCATATATGTGAGTTGATTTTGCTTGAAGATGATCATCCTCTTTAAATCTAATTTGCAGAGTCATAGGAAAAATTGATCTATTATAGATATGCAAAAATCAGAGTAATGCCAATAAATGTAACATGGGATTTCAAGGGAAAGGGCCAAGATGCTTTTATTCTGAGTGTTGTGGGAATTATTTCTAGAGATGGAGATATTTGTTGAGGGTAGTTTGCTTGTTTGGGTTTGTGTGATTTCATTCTGGTTTGGTTTTGCTATACATTTGGGTAGGGGGTTTGGGGGGAGTTTTTACTATTCTATCAAAATATTAATAGGCTATAAAAAATTGTTTTAAAACTTATAAAACTCCAGGGACAATACTGTAAGTCCAACAGATGAAAATGTCATGAAATTCTCAGGACTTAAAGTTATAGACTTTAATGGACACTACATTTTAACTATTTAGTGTGGTCCAGCCAGCAAGCAATTTTAATGGAAATCCAAATACATATGTATGTGCCAGTGTTAAGTCTGTAATGATGCAAATGTGTGTATGTATCTGTGTGGGTCTATGTTACCTACAGTCCATGTTTTCACACATTTCTTCCACAGTTAGGTCTAACATTCAAATTCCAGAATATATTATTCAAACTCAAATGCCAAGTATTCTTTTTCCCCAAACACGTGCTTCTATCCTTTCTTCCATAAAAAACTGAACAGGCTGCACAATACCTCCACAGTGATAGTTTTAAGATGTGATAATTTGAGGATTACCAATCCAGAAACGCTTTCAAACACTAGATATGGAAAATTCCCAATATGTCATACAGAAATTCCCTCTGGCATTAAGACCTGACATAGAACTGAAGCTTGACTTTCCAAAGCAGTAATAACTGTTCTCACTCAGCAGGAACCAAAGAGAAGACTTCAGCTAGACACATTTGAGACAGCATGGAGATGAGATGAGCTTAGTCTATCCTAGATGATTTCTAGTTTGGTTAACTGTGATAGGATTTGAACTAGAAAAAAAAAAAAACCTCTATAGGAATTAAAACAAACAACTTCCACCTCCGAACCCCTGAACAAAAAAACAAAGCATCATGGAATACTCTCAGAGCATTGTTGTATTACCTTCTAAAATACCTTAAAAATGCTTTTTGAAACTTCTTTGGTATGTACAGAAAGAATAGTGGTAAGGTGGCTGCATATAAAGATTTTATTTCATTGATTTGCAATGATCAGCTTAAACTTCCTATGTTTACTATGACACGTGACATTCAAACCCTTACTTCACATCAGTTACACATCTCCATTCACACAAAAATATACTACTACAACAGACCCCTGAAATTATAGATTGCTTTCAGTGTCCTCAATAGGTCTGATAAGTTAAACAGAAATCACTTGTCATCCAAGAATTGCTTTATGAAGAAGTGAACTATTCAGCTAACTGTTGGGATAAGGAAATAACTGGAAAATGGGAAGAGCTGTGCTCAAGAGTCACACAAAATTATCTGCAACTTTTTTGCTTTTTGAATTGATTCTCCCCAGGTCGAAAGGTTTCTATGAGCTATAGCTGATTAGAATTTTTGTATTATTTCCTGGGTATTAAGGGTAACCAACAACCCTCCCCCTCCCCAGCAGAAAGGAAGGTATTATCAGTTTATATTTTCAACCCTGCATAAGCATGCAGAAGTACAGACATTAAACACAATTGAGAGATGTGCCTTGTATATTTCCTGGGATATGGGAATATGTCTACTGGCAGGAGCTCTAGAAGGTTACTTTCTGCAATAGATGGCTTGTATTAATTACAAATTTTGAATTTGTAACAATATAACTCCATCATTTCTATAAAACAATATTTAATGTACAACAAACTTTCACCACATAAACACATTAAAAACACCTTTTTATAGTTTCAAGAATTGATTACAGGTTTCTCATAAAAACATTTTCAGAACTAGAATCTTAATACAGAATGATTCTTTCTATGCCAAAATACATTGAGATGGTAAATTGTTTGTAGAAAAAGATACAGAGAGAAATGGGGTTTGCTGGCATGTAATCCATTTTATTTCATTCTTTCATGGTCAACTTTAAAGCAAAGTTTAAAATGTTTGTCATAAAATATTTTATTGTTTTATCCAGAGTCTTAACCAGAAAAGAAGAAGGAAGCTAATTGACTTATTCTGTGTTTCAGTGTCTCTCAGGCGTGCCCAGAACAGCATTTAATACACACTACCTGGACCATAACTACCTGTCAAGGGTTTTTTTGAAAGATACAATATTCCCATTAACTTTCAGCTTTAGGTGCCCACAGAATGAAGAGTGGATTCACTGTAATAGCTGAATTGCATTTATCTAATGCAACACCAGAAAAAGAAAAATCCACATAAAACCACATAGGAAGATTGATCACACATTTTTATTAGAGTCTTTTGAACAATTGCATTATGTTGTTCCTTTATTTAAAAACTCTTGCAAAAAAAGACATTGGAGTGGACTGGTTTCAACCCTGAGCATTAACACTGCATATCAAGTACTGTAGTAAAGAAGCTGGTTAAGTTTGTAGCACTAGCACAAGTCACTGATATTAATCCTCTAGGTGATCAGGTTTTTACAAAAAAAATACATAGTTTTCAATAAATAATGCTTAATTTTACAACTTTGATACAGCAATGTCATACACTGTTTTGACACATACTAAACTCTGCATGCTATATAGTCTACTAGAAGACAAAACTTTGCCATGCATTTTCTTTTTCTAGTGCTAGAAAACACTTTGTCCTCCAGTGCATTGCCTCAAGCAGCCTTACCATCTTCCTTCTCTCACAGCAATAGGCCGTGCACTGGCATGCAAAAACCTCAAGAAAAGGTTTCCCCCCCACCATCACTCAGACTTCTAAACAAAAGTACTTTTCAGCTTTTCCCCCCAAGACCTGGAGTGGCTATGAAAACTAATTTCATGTGGCCTTGAAAAGTCTTTGAAATTACATATTTTAAAAGTGTCATGCTTGAAAAACTGCTCTAAAACATTCAATTTCCCCCACCTGTGGCCATCATGCAACATCATTGAAATGTTGTAACCATCAAAAGTCCCACATTGGAAAACAGGCCTCCATTTTAAAACAGCCCACCAAAAAATTAAAGGAAATAAGAAAAAAAGTATCACAGCATTTATGTAAAGACTCCAAAACGCCAACATATGTACAAGAGCAAAACCAGATACAAATTGTAAATGAACTAACAATGGCATATAACTCTTCTCCCTGGCTTTGCCAGGAGTTGAGGCAAGTTGGTTTTGGAGATAAGCAGGACGATGGAAACGAAAACAAATTGTGACAATGGGAGTTCCTGGATTAATCATTATTACTTGATCAAATTTCTTCAAGCAGTAAATCTATGCCTTGATTTTACTGGAAGTGTGAATTACCAAAATCTAAATCTTCTTTCAATAATTCTAAATCAAACCTGCTTCTGAACTTTCACAAGTCTTAGAATTTTGGCACCCTTGCAACTTTTTCATCCTGCAAGATTGCACTTCACAGAAAATCCAGATGTAACTAACCACAAAAGAAGAAATTTGATTAATTAATAAGGATTGAAACCTCCATTCTCACACTTCCAGGTTGTTGTTCATCATTGAAAACCATTCACCCCTTCTTATCCATATTGCTTTAGGGGTTTCCTTGTATCTACAGAAGTCATTCCTTTTAAATTGCTGTCAATCACAATTTTTCTAAGTTTTTAAAATATTCCTATCTTTGCACTGGCATAAGTATTGGGTTTTCTAAGAGAATCTCACCCCAAAGAAGGTATTACTTTTATACATGAAATATTACGAACTTTTGCTTCCCTTTTTGTAAGTCATTCTACATTTTCTGCACATTTGTGCTTTATATTGAATATAAAAATAGGTCTTTAAAACTCTATTTACTTTAAACTCACTAAAAAACTACTTGCTTGTGAAATTCTCTTACAAATTCACTGCATCCATGTAGAGAAGATAAAACTAATTAGGCAGTTAATTGGTATAGGTAGTGTGCAAAAAAATTAAAAACAAAAACAATCACAGCCTTGGATGTGAGCGAGGGAAAGGAAATTAATCAAAGAAATACAACTGTATAGTAGGGGAAATGTAAGGCAACTCATTGTATTAAGTTTTTGTTGTTTATTTTTTCCTGGCCATTCTTACAAATGGAGGTTAGGAGGAGCTAAGACACCTATCCTGCCAGCAGCCCTTGAGGCAAAAACTCCCATTATGCTCAATGAGAATTTTTTTTTTTTAACCAGAGCAGGTTTAAGGCCTTACTAGGCAACAGTTGTGAAGATGCAAAACAGAATTCATGAACTGTTTTGATTATCAAACACCTAAAACTTATATGGCCCTGACTTTGACCCCACACCAGTTTTCCCCTGGTGTAACAACAGAGTTGCACTTTCCTCAAAAAGGCAGGAGTGAAGGACCATACTGCACGCATGCAAATCACATTCAATAGACTTGAAATTTCATCTGAATGTCCGTGAATGCCTAAAGAGCATGTAGCACTTAAAGGATGCTTGGAATGAGCCTTTCTACCACATTTGTAAAAGACTGCACTTAAAGAAAATATTTCTTAACTGTGGTTCTTTCAAAAGGAAGGGAAAAAACACAGTAAAAACATCAAAAGGGGAAAAAAAAGTTTGCAAAAAATGTTCACTTTAGAGATAGAAAGAATCAACATGTTTGATTAGGTTTTACATTGAGCTGACATCCTCAGTGTTAGTAAGGAAATTGTCTTTCAACATAGAAAAGCTCACTTTTCTCCCTCCTATCACTGAGTCCTATTACACGTAGAGGAGTATTGTACAGAGACAAATGCAAAGAATGCGGGAAAAAGGCCACGGGAGATACCAGGCCTGCAACAGGACTGCTCTAGCATGTCAACAAGGATTCCTATGTACACAAAAAGAAAAGGAAAGAGAAACAGAAGGTTTGAATATCATTAATGACAAAATAAAGAGTAGCTTAGCAGATGCTATTTTTCAGGAGTAGAAGATTGTTTTTTACTCTCACTGAGATCAGTAGGAGCTTAGGCATTCAACAGCATCAAACTTCAGCCCTAAATATGCAGTGGCTTAAACAGAACACTACCTAATTTTTCCTTGAACAATATGCAATAATAAACTCTAAAATAAAAGCAACTCAAAGTAACTCACATGTTTGGCCAAAAAAATTGTTTCCCTGCACCATATACTTTCACTCAAAATATTCCTCTGATATAGTACAGTATAATTCCCATTAAGAAGAAAAAGATATACTTCTAAGTGGGTATTATATTCTTTGACTAAAGTAGACCTGTTGCTCTTTTAAAATATGCCTGACTGCTATTTAATTGAATCATTTAAATCAACTATCCTTGAGTAAAATTTTAAATAGTAATTTTAAAAACAGCTTCCAAAAATATATGCAAGTCAAAACTTTCAGAGGCTGAGACACAGACATTATTACAATGCAAACTAAATGCAGCCTGTATTTGACCATAATCACTCATAACTCATTGAACATCTGTAAAGTACAAATGTTTAATGACACTGCCTATAATCACTTTAATAAACAAGGATGCATATCAGAAGAAAGGGACTGAAAGAACAAGTCACCCTCCCCTCATGATAGCTTGAAGAATTACTAAGAGAATTTTGGCTCAGTTTTAAGACTTAGAACCTGATCAACTTACTCCATCACCCTAGCCCAAAGTGGGATTTTCAATAGCAGGATAGTGAATGGCTAGGCTAGAGCACTTCAGTGTATCTATTTTCTTTCAGTCTTTTGCCTTAGAAGAGATAAATGTCATTTGTTTTTAATCTGATTTCTAAGTTATTACATGGAAAACACACTAATCATTTGAGACCAAAAACTGAAAATTCAAGAAACTCTGTTTTATTGAGGACTATCCATTGCCAAGGATATCTTGTATATTGTAATTAAGTTTGTTTTAAAACACAGTTTCTCATAAAGAATTATCACAATGCAAGACATAAATTTGAGTTCCCAGATATGCTATATCTCTTTTCTGATAGCAAAGATTTAGGCCAAACAACTTTTATTTAGAATCATGAGTGTTTTATTATTATTAGAAAGAGATCAGATTATATTAATCATTTTACTACCAGTTTAACTAACCTAAAGTAAGATATCTCACCACTTAAATGCCTAAGAGTTGTCTTTGATTAAACATAACATGCATGCAGGTTTTAATGTTATGTTTTATTATGCCTTACAAATGCGTATGCAGGATTTTCATTTCAGCAAGTCTGAAAGCCTGTAGCAGTGGTTGCCACCAAAACACCAGCACAGTGAATTGTCCCTGTAAACAGCTGGATTATTAATTAGCAGAGAAAAAAAAAAGGTAGCAATAATTTACCAATGCCTATCAGATAAAAAAGTAAACTTGAAAAACAAACTTCCACCTTGTGAGTCTGTTTATTGCCATCAGCAGCTATTTCAGACACGCAACTGAAATCCGATGGCTCCTGAAGTTAAAAAAAAAAAAAAANAAAAAAAAAAAAAAAAAGCACACTGACAAAGTCTGCTTACCTACCGCCGAAGCTCGTCCCCCTTGCCCTGCCCTGCCCGCCCGGAGCGGCCGGGACCCCGGCGGGCCGAGCGCTGCCCAGGGCGGCGGAGATGCAGACCGCTACCCTCAGCATCTCCAGCTCGACTCTGGCCCAGGTTATCCATCAGAAACGGGAGGGGGGGAGGAAAAAGCCCAGCGGGGAGAAGCCCGTGAGCATGCCGAGAGGGCGAGTCGCCTTCCCGGCAGCGCTGGGAGCGGGCAGCCGGCCCCGCCGCGCCCCCCGGCCCGCAAAGCGGCTGCGAGGGGACCCCCGGGGCAGCCCCCGGAGCGGGGGGAAGGCGGCAGAGCCGAAAACACCCGGGGCCAGCCAGCCTGCCACTGCCCGGAGCAGCCCGCAGCAAGCAAAGCCCGGCCCCGCGGAGCAAAGCCGGTGGGAAAAAAGCGGCGAGAGGAGGGAAGAAAAAAAAAAAAGAGGAAAAGAAGCAGTCCTGACTCTCCTCCCCCCTCTAGCTCTGATCATGCACAACAAACAGCCTACAGCTACCGCTCCTCCGCGGGCGAGGGTGACAACACGGCATCTCCAGCGTTACTGCTACAGACACTAATTGCGATACGAGTTTCTATCAGTTCCAGCTGATTTATTAAAATTGTAAAGATACAGACTTTCAGCATTAAAAAAAAAAAAAAAAACAGGCTATGATGTTGACAGTGCACAAGTCTGCTTTTGCCATCATTTGCTACAAAATATGCAGATGGTCTGTACTTTAGATTATATTGCACAACATGAGAAACCTTTTAAACTATGTGCCTTTTTTCTTTTTTTTTTTTTTGCTAAAATCGAGAATCCAGTTTCATACCTTCCATCTGGGGCCCCATCCACATATCACAGCGTATGAGATACATAAAATCCTACTATAGTACAGTACATATACAATCTTTTAAACTAAGATAACAGCTCTGAGGTCTATATCACCATTTTCAATAAATCTTTACCTACAAATATTGAACAAATCTGAACTATAGCTGTACAAAAAAAGTGTTTGTTTCTTTTTTTCTTTAAACCACAAGGCCTTTAGATGCAAGGATTATTTTTTAAAATTTTAATCCTTTTAAAACCAGGACGTAACGTACCAACAAACTTGCATGCTAAAAACAGAGAAAAACAAAGAAAATAAAAGGGAAGAAGTGCCTGAAAAGTCTTACTGAAAAAACACAGCAAGAATGTTCCCTTTTCACTGTACAAAAATACGCCTGAAAATATATTAATTTTTAAAAAAGACTGAGGTCTGTTATGTATCAAAAATGTTTCAATACCTTTTTGTACTGAGGTCTAGGCTGTCTGGTATTCAATCAAGGAGGTATAAGGGAACAAGTTACAAAAAAAAAAGTTGGCAAGTAGAAATCACATTTGTAAAACCATAAACAATTTGATCTGAAAAGTAAACTCTGATCTTAAGTCAGTTCAGTTATTTGTAAGCGTTTGTACAGTCTGCATTTTTTCAAGCTCCCTGCAGCTTTGTTAAGAATCGGATGCATAGAAGACATCAGTTTTCTCCCTCCAAAAAAAGTTGCAATGGTCCCTTTCGGAAAAAAAAAAAAATCATAACAGTTCGTTAAGATCTCTCACGGGAAAAAAAAATAAAAATCCACAAACCCCCTTGAGTAACAGTTGTGCTGCCAAAAGACTTCTTCGCAGACCATCTTCCAGACTTCAATCAGAGACCGACAAGCTTCAAACAGCGCCTTCTGTATCATTTTTCCCCCAGTCCCATTTACCTTTGCTGTTGTTGTTGTGATCACCAAACGTAATAAAAATTAAAAAACATAAAAATAAAAGTAAAAAAAAAAATAAAATCACAACTCCCGGGCTTGGAACTAACTTCGAGATTTTTTTTTTAAGAAAACAAGATTTTTTTTTTTTTAATCATTATCATGATCATCATCATCATCGCCGGCGTCGCACCGCTCCAGCTCCGCCGCTGTCGCCGCCCGCCCTGGCCGCCGCCCCCGCTCAGTACGTGAACACCAGGTCGGAGAAGTTCGCTTCCAGCCAGTCGCCCGCGATCATCTCGCTCAGCTCCGGGGTACAGTAGTCGGGGAATTCGAAGTGGGAGCCGAGGCTGCCCTCGCTGAAGGAGTCCAGGTCCTTGTCCACCAGCGAGAGGGAGAGGTTGCCGCCGGCGGCGCCCGCCCCCAGCTCGGCGGCAGCGTGGCCGTGCTGGGAGAAGTTGAGGCTGAGGTCGAAGAGCAGGTCGTCCGCCTCCTCGCTGCCGGCCGACGAGGTGGAGATGGACCGGGAGGAAGCCGGGGAGAGGCCGGGCGGCTGCTGCGGCGGCGGCGGGCCCTGTTTGGTGATGTTCTTGAAGCTGTAGTAGAGTCTGCTGCCGCCGCCCGCCGCCGCGGCGCCGCCCCGCACCTCCTCGTACAGGCTGGCCCCCTCGGTGGACTCCGCCGAGGAGCTCAAGGTGGGGCTGGCCGGCACTTTGGCCACGTTGTACCGCCGCAGCTGCTGCGGCCCCGGATCCTCGTCCTCGTCCTCCTCCTCCGCCTCCTGCTTGATCCGCAGCTGCAGCTCGTCCTCGTCCTCCTCCTCATCCTCCTCCTCGTCCATGAAGACGCACTTGACCGTCTTGCTGCTCACTTTCAGGGTGCCGAAGACGTACTCGTCTCCCGCGTAGTCCCCGTGGTGGGCAGTTTTGGCTCCCGGCTTGGGGGGCGAGGAGCCGGAGGAGGCTTTCAGCTTGCTGCACTTCTTGCTGGAGCTCTTGGCGCTCTTGCTGCCGCCGCTGCTGGCGGGCGCGTTTTTCTCGGGACTTTGGCTGGCGTTGGGCTTGGCCGACGGGTCCATTTTGGGCTTTTTCCTAGGACGGTACTTGTAGTCGGGGTAATCAGCCATGTGCTTGAGCCGCAGCCTCTCCGCCTCCCGGATGAAAGGGATCTTCTCACTGTCCTTCAGCATTTTCCACCGCTTGCCCAGGCGCTTGGAGATCTCCGCGTTGTGCATGTCCGGGGACTGCTCCATGATTTTTCTCCGCTCGATCTTGGACCACACCATGAAGGCGTTCATCGGTCTCTTTATGTGCCCCGACGCCGTTTTGCACCAGTCCGGGTCGCTCTCGTCTAAAGCGACGGGGCTACAAGCCATAAACTCGCCCTCTTCGGTGTCCATCGCTTCCCGGGGCAGGTTGCTCTCCGCCTCCGTACTCTCCGCTTGCTGCACCATGGTGGGCTCTCGCCGAGGCGCCGCTCCCCTCCGAGCCAACAAAGCCGCTCCGCCGCCGCCGCCCCCTCCCAGCGCCGCACCTTGCCCCTGCTGCGAGCCGCGCCGAGCCGCTCCGTG
>VWZS01007284.1:1497603-1549444 GCA_013397075.1 Rhabdornis inornatus
GCGGCTGCTCGGGGCGGGCGGCAGGGGGCGCTGGCGCTCTGCGGCCGCCGGAGCTGCGCGGCCTCAGCTCCTGCGGCGGCACCGCCAGGACCGGACCCGCCCCGCCGCGGGCTCCGGGCGGATCTCAGCGGGCACGGCGGGCTCCGCACATGGCCTCCTTCTCCGCACTGAACCCCCGGAGGAGCGCTCCAGGCGCCTCGGCTCCCTGTCCTCCCAGGGCTGATTTCGGCGTCTGATGGGTAGAGAACGGCGCTGGGAAAACGCAAGGGAGAGCCTCGTGCGCTCCCGGGTCCCTGCGGATGAGGACGGTGCCTCGGCATCTCCGGCCGCTGTCGGCGGTGCCCGGGGCAGGGGAGGTCCCCTTGTCCCCCGGGGCGGCCCGGGCTGTCCGCGGGAGGGACGTGAGAATCGTCGCACCCGCCTGGAGGCACTTACCGCGTGGTGTAGGCAGAGGATAAAGACGCCTTCCCCTTTCTGTCTATTTCACAGCGTTGAAATAGACAGAAAGCATCAAACACTGCTGATTTTCTGTTTGTTTGTTTGTTTGTTTGTGTGTTTGCTTTCTCGGAAGCATGAGGTTATTCAGGACGCTGTAGCGGGTCCACCTATAGGGTAATCAATCCCATGTTTGATTTTATCGCAGAATGTCTGAAATCCAAAGGTGACAGTATGCTATGCACCTATAGTCATTTTAATTGCAAAATGTATGCTGGAGATGAGCTCACATACTGTTTTATGGGTTCCTTTGTGCTTTTCCAGCCACCGTTTGCAGTTATTAGAAAAAGAAAAGTTTAGTAAGTTTTGTGATGTTTGCTGGCTGTATACGGACATAATGGCAATGAGAGGAATGAGCATAGCCTCTGCCAGAGCACATCCTATGAACTGGTGCTAATGGGGTAGTAGGTCCCCTGGTACATCATCCTCTAATTATCCCAGTGGTTCATTTTCCTCAGACTGCAGTAAAATTACTGTGTTTGGATGATGTGATTCTGATATCATAGGGCTGCAGAGTGAATAGTGCTGTTACAGGAACAAAAGCAAAAAAAAAAAAAACAAAAAAAAAACAAAAACGTCACACACCTCTTTTAGCTGTATGGATAGGTTAGGGCTACCAGGTCTCAGCTGCATTTGTCAGGAGTCAGGTGGAGCTTCAAGGATACATTGGAGGCAGATACATAGTATTATGTCACTTTCCTTGCCCGACCCTAGCTGGGTGTACAGAGTAGAGGGAAGGAAAAGGGCATAGCTGAAGAAGGTTCGTTGTAAAGTTACTTCATTGTAAAGATGGCTTTTGAAAAATAGTGCTCTGCCTCTCCATGACTGCCTCCAGCTGTGATTTCTGCTCTGAGGCTTGTTGCCACCTCTCTCTCTGACTGCACTTGGTGGTACAATCTAGCCCCATAATAAGCTATTTTATCTCCTATCCTTGAAGACACAGGAGATAAAATGGAAAATTTGACTGGCAGTTTCTCAACCTGTCATAAAATGTTAAAATTTAGAGAAACCACATGAGAAGAGGGCGCAGTACCTCTGGGAGGGAGTGCCCGAGTTCCTGTCGCAGCTGTGGTCAGCTGTGGTCTTTCCGGGGAGGGCTGTTGGCAGCACCGGGCATTCCTTCCAAGAGGACTCTGAGTTTGGCACTTCCTGCTCCATCCGGCTGAGCATTCGCTCAAACTGGGCACACTGTAGAGCCTTCTGTTTCACCACGATTTTGTAAAAATTGAGAGTATGTTTCTTGTAGTGGTGATGTGTACAGGAGTCTCAGGAGTGTGTAGGTGCCTGACTGCCTCTGGGAAAGGCAGCTTTGATGCTGCTGGGACCTTTACTAGGATGACAGCAGAATACCAATGTCTCACCTAACCCTATTTCCTAGTATTCTAATGTAAGTACCAGTATTCAGATACCTAGTGAGAGATTCTGCAGTTTTTACATGAATTTTGAATCCAGATAGAAATAATGTTGTAATTTTGCAAAATGAAAAGTGTCAAAATGTTTAAATTTGTTTTTGGCATTTATGGGAGATTTCATTGTGTCATATATGTTGCATAAAGTTCAAGCTGATGAAACGAAAATTGAATCTTTATTTCCTGCAAAGTAATCAAATCAATGAATTTTCACAAAGTACTGCTATTTTTTTCAAATCATTTTACATAAGCCATAAACTGTTTTGGAAAATTTTCACTCCATTGCAATGGAAGCCATGTAATCAATATTGATAAGACTGGGACTCCATACACCAGGGTGACAGAATCTGACGTTTAACACATTATGATCAGGAGAGATAATTTTTAATAAAGCTTTGAATTTGTCATTTGAATCCACTGTAATTACACCAGACTTCTGCGATATTTCCACTCCTTCCTGTGTGTCCCTGTGAAGATGTGTACTAATACTATGGGTATCACAAAATTTCCATCAATTCAATTTTTCTATTTTTGTGTTAAATCTCATTTTCTGAGTGTCTTGGAAGCATTTCAATTTTTCCTCAAAAGTGATCTTTTAAATACAAACTGCATTACTGTTTTCTCATGCTTGTCCATATTATGTTTTGGTTGTTTTTTGTTGAATTTTAAGGATAGTGCTAGCAAGATAATGAAGCTGAAAACAGGCTGACAAATAATAGCCAAACTCTACAAAAAAAAAAACAAAAAAAAAAAACTCGAGAATTTTAGCAATCTGATTAAACAGGTACATGAGTAAGTAGATATTACTGTTAAATCATTTTATATTCTAAAAGCAGTTCAATAATTGTATGTGTGCATGTGTATTCCTATTAGAGTGCAGCAGTTAGAACAGCCCAATACTTGTTCTTTTGAAATTCAAATGAATAATCATCTTCTCATTATCTAGGTCAATAGGAGGCTGGGCTACCCCAGAAAGTGGGAAAAAAAACAGGTAAAACAGGATTCACTAAAGAGCTTAATGCTTTTCTCCTTGGATGGAGCCTGTTTTTGTGGCTCTGCAGCTACACTGGGTTTCCCAGTACTCCAGCTTGGGCGGGTGTGTTATTCTGAGTGACCTGAAGTATGAGAATGGCAGTGGTGTCCTCGGCAAGAAGCTGCTGAGGTGCCTCCAAAGGCCTGAAGACAGCAGGAAATGCTTTATGTGGGAATATCTGCCCTTTGCATGTGGCCCAGTGTTCCTGCATCTACCCCCAGGAGTGCTTAGAATGGTGAAGTACGGTGTGTTTTTAAGAGACTGACCTTACGCAGTCCTTACAGGATTTTGACTACTAAACAGGAATTAAATATGAGCAAAAAAAGGTTCGTTGTTCAAGAAATAGTGTTTTAGGAAAGTGGAGGATATTCCCTCTCCTTACAGTGCCTGCTCCCTGTGTTAAATTTGAGTAAACTGAACGCCAAGATTTTTACTGTGCTAACTCTGATGATAAATAATACTATGAGTACAGCGTTCTTTTGGCTATTTATTTCTTGCTTGTCCTGAATTGTGCTGTGGATTTTTGCCTGGAGAGCCCAAAATGACTTTGCCTGGGGAATGTGTGGGAAAGCTGGAGTTACGCACCTTCTGCAAGGTGTGGGAAGTGGTTTCAGTCACAAGCTGTGGATTCAGAATGAAAGAAGAAAGAATTACAGTGTCAAGAGGGTTATGTCTTAATAGAAAACATATGATGAATTCTGAACAGAGAGGTCACACCCAAGGTTAGTTCACAGACACATTTCCTAGAGATCTTCTCTGGAATAAACATAAATTCCTTGAGTGTTGCATTCATGAGGAAAAAAATAAGCTGTGGGCTTACTTCATGTTGGCTAACACAGGATAAAATAGTGAAAGGCACCCAGGCTGTGCTTTTTAAGATTTGGTGAATCTTCCCTGCCTTAGTGTTTTTATCTTAAGCTGTTAATTCACATTAAAAAGCTAACTTCCTTGTCATTGCTAGGAAAATGGCATCCTCTCTTTTCTGCGTGGTATCCATTGTATAAGGATTGTGTAAGGCTGGTTTACACAAAGTCTTTGTTTTGAAAACAAAGTTTGAACCAAACTTCAGATGAAGAGGTAGAATGGACTCGTTTAACTGAAGAAGAGTAATCATTTGAGAGAATAAGCTAGTTTAACCATAATCTAGAAAATACATCCAGTTTGAAACTAAATGTAGAACAAAAGTATCTGGGTGTATTTCACCTCGATTTTGTTTGCAAAAAAATTTTATTTTGTCAAAAGTATGTGCATTGGATGCCACTCTGGTGAGGGCAGTCTGAGGGTGGTTTTCTGGCTTCTCAGCACAGTGTGGCATCTTCCCAGGCAATGTGGCCTTCTGCTGCTGGAGGGGTCCAGCTGAAGCCCAGAGAAACTGTGAGTGGGAGCAGGAGCAGCTCCTAACTCACCTCCTGCCAGACCTAAATATTCCACTTATCATCCAGCGCCCAACTCTGCTCCTGGCCACACAACAGAGCTGTGACAGAAGTACTGATTTTGAACTGCCTGCTGCCTGTAGGTTGCCCTAGAAACATTCATTGCTTACTGTTTGTAAACACATGATCAGCAAAGACATCTAGAGACAAAGTGATTGTCTACAGGTGTTGAAATAATCCAGGACTTAAAACTGGAGCAGAAAGTAACCCTATTCTTGCAGCTATGTGGTGAGTCCAAGTCTGGCATCCTGGAGTATGTTGTTGCTCCAACACCCTCCCCTAAGGCATTGTTGGATGACAGTGCTGTCTCACTGGGACAATATGGATGGGCCATTTCCTCTCAGCCCCGACATACTGATCTTACACAACAAGATGTTTTAATACACCAAGATACATGACTTGCTGATTTTTTGTAGTATCCTGATTGGAAAATGTATCTTATTAAAAAACAAAATCCAATATATTATTTGTGCAACATGTACATTCAAAACTGTTTTATGCTCTAAGAAGCAGCATAAAAATACTGTTGGGATGTTCCATGTACATTGCACCTGTCTTTTCATGACAAATATTTTTCTTATTGGTTGTGAGATTAAAACCTGGCTCTGTGAGTCAGGCAGGGTCTCTTCCATCCCACAGATCATTGCAGTACTGGTAGTTTTGTTTGGGAGATAATTTCCCCAGCCACTTGTGTGTAACCTTATTGATTTGAACGTCTGCTCCCAGCAACACCTGTGCAAATTCATGGATGGCACTGGGATTGCACAGATGCCATAGAGGGCATATTCTGGCATACAGGACATTTATTACTGGTGGTGATGCATGAGATGGAAGGGATCCAGGACTCAGGCTGAGTTTGTGCAGCTGGCAGTTAGAAATTTACTTGCAAACTGAGCTCATTGGGTAGAAAAATCAGTGTGATAATGAATCCAGAGCCCACCGTGCCATTTTTACCAAATCACTTTAGGGCAGAAGAACAATTTAGAAGAGATGTGTCTCTTATTAAAAGTGTCTGAAAATCCTACTTGAAAAGACATGGAGAGGATCCCATAAGAGATTATATTGCTGATATTTGTTATCAGAAATTACTGTTTCTAGGCTTGTTTAAATGGAAATGTTTACTTGTTTCTGCTGAAAAATTGATGCAAGTAAGTTTAATGTGTGAATTTAAAACAATCTTATACTAATATTAATTATTCAGCCACCAGTTATATGAAACTAAATGGAAAACACTTATTTTTAACATGTTTTATTTGGATTGATGTGAAGTCTTTGACAAAAATCAGAATAATTCAAAGTGGCAGAGTTTATTCATAATGCTATACATTTCTATTGCTGGCCTATAGACATTGAAATCCACAGTGTTTTAGCAGGTCTCTTAGGAAAAAGTGTTGTGCCCTGAACCAATTATAGACCGTTTCTGGCTAAATTGCAGGGCCAGTTTGCTTAATATGGGTAATTTGATGTTGTAAAGTATTTGTCAGTACCCTAGGGTAGTCTCTTAGGGCACACAGGTTTCACCGTGTAATATTTCACACTTGTGTGCCAGTTAACCTGCTTAGTTGCAGACTATTTACAACTCATAGAGGATTTATTACATCATGTACTTAATTTATGCAATTGCTTAAAGCTTCTCTTCATGAAGTCTAGAATGATAATCATACTTACTGTAATGGATTTGCTTACTGTTATGGGTGGGAGAGGGGAAGGAAGTATTTTTGGTCCATCAGGCTCTTTAGAATGTGGAAATTTAACAAGGTTGTGACAAAAATGCATAACAATGTATTTATAGGCATCACACCAATATACCCATTAGAGATATAAAACGTGTACAGTTGAATAGACACAGACACAGAGGTTTATAATTTAGCTTTTCTTTCCTCCTAAAGAGCAGCGGAAGGCTGCAGCTGGCCTAGCCCTCGCTGACGGCCGAACAACATTGGAGCCTATAAAATGGGCACAGGGTGTTTTCTTTGGTCTGCTATCATGAAAGAGGCGGCAACATGACCTCCTACAGGAAAGACACTTGGCAAGTCTCATGTC
The DNA here is from genome assembly GCA_013397075.1 of Rhabdornis inornatus. Lineage (NCBI taxonomy): Eukaryota > Metazoa > Chordata > Aves > Passeriformes > Rhabdornithidae > Rhabdornis > Rhabdornis inornatus. Next base: position 1,504,017 of record VWZS01007284.1, read on the forward strand.
CCATGTGCTCACTGGATTTGGATCTGCTCATCACTGTCCTTTGGATACACCATTACAGAGTAAGTGAAAAGCCATTCTGAAGCATATGCCTGAGAGATTTTAATTTACAGGACTCACACAGTGAGCAGGATCCTGCAAAAATCTGCAGGGGTTTTGCTTAGAAGGGCTTTGCCCTAAATGCCACCTAAGTCCCATGCCATTTCCTAATTGGAAAATGGAGTATACCCAAAGGCATTGCCATAATGTGACCTGTCCTCCCAGATCAGCAGGGAGTTCCCCAGCAGGGCCCAGCTCAGACGGGTGAGCTGTGCTCTCCCTGTCTGCACTGCATGTGTGCCTGCAGTGGGTGAGCTCAGTGGTGTGCGCTGCCTGCACAAGGTAACCTCCTTCCCACCGAGATATGAAGCTTCTTAGCATGGCCAGGAGCCACTTGGAGCATGCAGTCAATACATCCAGGTGCCCTGTGTTCCCATCTGAGCCACTTCTGCCTGGCTTTGGCAGAGCTCGGCTTGGAGAAGCTGGGATGGGCTTTTTGGGCTGCCCTGACTATTCCCTCCAGATAGTTCTTGCTGGTAATCCTGCAAGCCTGGGGTTGTGCAGGCAAAATCCAAGTGAGAGAAGTGCAACAGCTGTACAGTGGAAATGGAAATTAGAGCTTCATTATTGAACAAAGAAGCAAACCACATATTATTCCTATTGGTTGTATAAATTTAGAGGAAAAAAAGGTTATATGAAGTTCTTTATAAAGCTCTTTATGTCCTTGTTTTGTTATGTCCATGTAAATCTTTCTATTGCCATTGTTTTAAAAATAAATAAATTTAGCAAATGTTTCATTGCCTCTTTTTTTCCAAGTGGAAAATAAACAAACAAACCTCCTAGTTATAAATAATATCAGCAGTCAAAAGAAATTGTACAGTAGCTAAACAATGAAGGCACATAGAAATGCTGTTTATTTTATTTCTACACAAAGCCCTACTGAATTCGCAGGAATGGATTAAATATGTTGAATGTGACTCTGGAAAAGTAGCACTTCAGTTAATACTGGGTTTAGTTTTCTATTTTTATCAAAATGTTATAAATTTGGTTATTAATCTATTAGAAAGGTATATGCATATTAAAGGACATTACTAATTACTATGAAAATCACTTAATGTTCTTTCAGTTCCTAAAAGAGTATTACTAAATATTCACCAGAACCAGGTAACTGAAAAAAAACAAAGCATACTGTTCCCCCAATAGCCTTTGCTTTGCAGTGAAAATGAGAAACCTTTACTTATTCTATCCACTATTTCTTATTTATGGATATGCTAGGAGATTCGAGGTGCGTGCAAAACCCTGGATGTACCAAACACTTAAGGATGGAGAAAAAATTAATTTGGGGAAGATTGTTCACCTTAAACCAAAAGCCCAAACCATCAGTCCTCCTCCCTCCTCCTTCCCTTACATTGCAAACTGTGCACTGTTAATATGAATACCACCAAGATATTCAATAACATCAGAGGCTTGAAGGTTTCCTGATGCTTTATTACACAATGATGAAAATATCATAACGCCTCTAACTTCATCAAATCAGGCATTTCATTACAGCATCCTGCAAGTATATAAAACTGATTGTCTTGTGTCAGCATGGCCCAAATCCAGTTCTTGCATACAAGACATGGTTAATAATGATCATTGTAAGTCAGATGAGGCTTGGCCTTATTTTTTCAGTTTTGCTGTACTAGGAATTGTTAAGACAGAGCAGCGAGTAGAAAAAGTTTATTACAGGTTATCATACAGTTTGTTTGACAAAGTAGTCAGTCAATAATAAACCAGAAATTAATAATTAATTGTACTCAATATTTGCACAGCATTGATATTTCAAGACAATGTGAAGTCTGAGGTAAGAAATTATTATCAGCAATTTATAGCAGGGGGCTGCAGTTTTGGGGTTCTCCCTGCACCATCAGTACTGGTCAGAAAAGGATGGTACAGCGAGGCAGAAACCTCTTCCTGATTTCTGTTTTCTGCTTTGCCTGGAAGGGCCTGGCTATGCGAGCCAGGGAAATATCTGTGCTGCCAGCTAAGTAGTGTGTAGAGAGAACCATTTATTACACATGGACTTGCCCCAAATACTGAGAACATGCCCAAACCATTCAGGTACAAACTGTCCAGTGTATGCCTCACCTTGCAGGGTAAGTTCACAGTAAAGGGTACTATCTATTGAGAATAAGATTAACAGAGGTCTGTTCAACCCTTTCTGCAATACCTTGCATCTCCTTTCTCCTTCACTTCAAGAGAAGCAAGTGGGTCACTAGCTACACACAAGCTCAGAGTGCTCTCCAAGCTCTTCATTTGGCAATTTACAGATAAACAAAACAAAGCAGGAAAGGAAGGTCTGAACTAGTGCTAAAATAATTTATCTAAGGCTACACAATGAGCCTGGCAGGACAGGAATAGCCCTGGAATTCTCCCCATTTGAGTCTTGTGGGCTCTTCACCGCAGTCCTGAGACTAAATGAATAAGTATGCTGAGGAGTCATGTTTGAAAAGACAGCTTGTACCATTCAATTGCTCCCATTTGGGGACAGGGTAAAGATCAAAAGCCAGCCCGAGGAGTGAGATATGTGAAAAGGAAGCATGGGGGTTTTTGTATGTGAACAGTTTTCTCTTGAAATAGATAATTAATTAGATAGATAATTATTAGATAGATAATTAATTGAGAGAACCATCTACTTCTATTCTCCAGCAGGAAAAAAAAAAATACTGGCATGTTGTTCCATTTCTGTGTTATTCTGGTAATGTATTTTAGTGACTGTATGCATTTCTGATTATTCACAAGTGCTTCACAGAGAGATTGAATTTCCATTTCATCTAGACACCAGTCTTACCCAGAGAGATCTTTTTCATTTCAATGCTAGTTTGAAAATCCATTATTTGGTGTTCATTGTATGCAGGCTTTTATTTCCATCAAGATTGCTCTGGCAGAAAAAATACGGACAAACTCAATGTCAAACTTACTAAGTATGAGTTTTCTTGCAGTATAGAAAAAGCCTTTCTAGTTTCCCTGGGCAATGAGCTTGGAAAATGTGGGCCTGATTCTTGTTTCCTTTTAGAAGACAGTTTAGCATCATCACCTCCCACTTGGAATCTGCCTCTCTTCCACCTGGGCCTTTCTGGCTTTCAGAATAGCAAATACTGTTTCCCTCAAGAAACAAAATAATTATGTATTTAAATCTAGGATTCTGGATCGACTAGAAGTGCTGGTCCTAAAGTTCCTACTCAATGTAATCTCAGTGATAGGAGCTGCTTTACCAACATTGGTTTCTTCAACTAATACTCAAGAGTTAAAGTTGCTTCAAATACCTTTTCTTCCTGCAAAAATATTAGCATTAGTCAGTTCTGGTGGCCATTGGGGAAAACCAATTCTGACTACACTCTTAAGCCATCAAGTCCAGGTCAGATAGTCACCATTCCACTGTTTTTCTCAGGAACCCAAAATATTTATCCATGACCTGGTGCCTCTGTCTGGCACTCTGCCTAGCACAGTGATTCTTTGGTCCAGATTCGGGGTCTTTTGTTGTTCCCAAAGTGCTAATACTTGTAGTCACTGTGAATTTTGAAAGACTACCCAGATAAAACTGGAACTGCTGGTTGAAATGTTGCTCATGAAGAATACTATAAAAACTTCTGATTTAGAAATGCTGCATGAGAACATAGATATTTCAATTTGAAAGAAAGTAATATAACTTTCTGTCAACTGTCCTATTTGAAACAGACTTTTAAATTAAATGAACAAGAAATGTGAATTTTAAGTTTATAGAGATTTTCTCATCTGTGATTTCTCACTGCTGTTGAAAGCAATGCATTTTCAGTAACAGCATGATTTTGGCAAAATCATTATTTCTGAATTTTGCTTTGAGAAGAAGTTGTCAGTCATTTATTTGGCACAGCACTATTAATTGGTGGTCAATTCTATAATACTCTAGATCATTTTGGAGACCATCTTGTGTTGCTATTAGGCATTTTAGTGGTGAACTAAAGAGGAATGAGAGGGGAATCAGGAGCTGATGCAATTGGCAAAGAGGGTGAGGAGAAAAGATGCAACATGGAAAGAAGGAGGGAAATGTAGAGGTCAAAATATACAAAAATAGGAGTAAAGTGTCATAGTTCACTGAAAAATATTAAAATTTTATAGTAAGGCACTGAACAGGTAAATCACATTGGTAACATTTACTGTATATAGATTGTTCTCTCTCATCATTGTGCCAGTTTTCCTGCTAACACTGTCAAGATGATATCTGTAGACTTGAGGGAATGTAAGAAGCACAGAGAGCTGGACCATGCATTGAAATTCCCAGGGGAATGCAGTCCTTTCTTCACATTAGGTTTGACACTTAAAAGCTGGAAAGTAGCGAAGGGAAAAAACCTGAGGCACAGCAATAGATGTGAGCTGCTGCAAGTTGGTCCCATCTTACCTCTCTTCTTTGTACAAAAGATTTCTTAACAGTAATTAAAAAATCTTGTTCAAAATGTGTAAAACCCATAGAGGGTCTGAGCTACAGTTACTTGGTCCCTTTGGAAGGCATAGACGTTATGCAGTGCTTCACAGCATTTCACTGCAATTTTGTCTTCAGCTTAATCTGGTAGTGAAATGCTTAAGCAAATAGCTACAAGAAAATGAGTTCTTAGGGTAGCTCCAATGTCATCCACAGGTGCAAGATAAGGTTAGCTATTGCTCTTTTAAGTGAAGATATTCTTCTGCTCAAATGTGAAGTTAAATTGTGAATGCTTCAACACAGGTAATTATGTACAAAAAGACAATGCACTGTTTTGAAATACATTTCTTCGACGTTGCAGATTTTTCACCCACCATCAAAACAAACAAACAAACAAACAAACAAACAAACAAGTCTCTTTTCTACTTCCAGTCCTTGTGCTTTTCCTGGTTGTGGGCACTTGCTAACAAGGCAATGAAATCTATCACTCCTGCTTTACAGAAATGCCCCCCTGCCCCCACTTCTCTTTGCTCTTGACAACAGCAGCACAGAAGAGTGCAGTCTTAAAACAAAATTTTCTACAGTGTGTCATGTTGCTGCTGAAATTTAATGATATTCAGGCCTAAGAGAAAAGAGCAGCTGCCCTCCAGGTGGTGTTCCATAAACGCTCCCCAGAACCCAGCAGGAAGCTGTATAAGTTCAATTCAGTGAAGCAAATTCAATCATTTGCCCCTTTGTAAATGGAGCATAAGCAGAAAAAAATATTATTTGAAGGATCCTAACACAACAACTACACATACTTAAAAACTTAGAAACACTTTTTTTTTTGCTTGCACTACTGTATTTCAGATAACCTTTATAGGAGCTTACCTATCCAGCAACAATTTCACTTTGCAGACATAAGAAATTCCTATAAAAATCCAATACTTGTTTCATTCACAATTCAAAAATTAGTGGTGACTAAATCGCTATGAATTTAAGGACTTGTCTTCATAATACTTTTTTACAAACATTGTACAAATTTCCCAAGGATTTAACTTTTTGTGGCAAACTTAATTAATGGAGCATCATTTGATTAAGTATGAAGACTGTTGTGGATTTGCAGTTCAGGTTATTATTATTTCATTATAGATTCCACTTACAAATTAGAACTATAGGAGTAAATTTTTGAAGCCACAGTTCCTTTTAATACTAATTGTGTTAGTGCCTAATATTCGCAATTATCCATCACAGCCACCATCCCAATTTACAACTAGCTTTATTAATACAATATTCAAAATTACGTGCAACCATCCTGTTACAGCAGTCTGCCAGGTCTATTTTCTAGATGCAAGTGAATCACAATATTTTTACCCTAAAATATTTTTGTATGTTTTAAATTTGCCTTGTAAACAATTTGAAAGTGAATTTTTTTACTTTAATTTGCTGAACATTTGGCCTCATCTGCTTTTTATCTGAAATAGGTGGGAAATATTTTAGAAAGTGATAAAAGATGTTTTCTGTCCTCATGCAACTAAATAACTAAAAATAATAAACAGCTTGGATTTGAAAACAGTAATTTGACAAATGATTAATACATTATCTCTTGTGGCACTTTGAAGAAAAAAACTACAGAGCTAAAACTGTGTACTGGAAACCCTTGAATTTCCGAGTGCATTTTCTGCTGGCAATGTTTTAGAAGGGCTTTCATATTCTCTGAAAGTATATATGGAGAAGAAGCAGCTGGATTCACCTGATATCAAACTAATGATCCACTTTTGATGAGTGCTTTTAGAAAAGGAGAAGGAAGGTCTGGTTGCATCTCATGAAAGGCTGTTCAAGGTCTCAAAATCTGGTTTTGGTATTTTTGAGTGGCACTGAATTAAGATGGTAAACCACAAAATCTCTAGTACATTTCTTGAAACTGTGTTTTCTTTATGGACTATTATGCTGTCACAACTCTACTTTTATAAGGTGCCTAAGTACAAATTTATACAACCATAAAATTTCTAAAGAAGCCATAAATGTCTTAGGGATAAATGTGATTGTTATCACAAAAGTATGCATACTAGAGTATGTATTTCACCAATATGCTCACTTGCCTTTACCAAATCAATAGTCATCCATTTTCACACCTATTTTCTAATGCAGCACTCTTTTGCAGTAACAACCACTCTGCCAGCCAAGTGACCAAATTCAGGCTATCACAGGGTACATGCAGATTGCCAAATCACTTGGAGCTCCAGGTCTCACGCAGGCCCAGGCTCCTCCAGCATCCCCAGAGACACCAGCCTAACAAAGCCAGGAGCATGAGGTGTTTGTTTCAGACTGAGCTTCCCATTATCACCATCTCAAGCCAAGCCCCTTTGTAATCCACATTCCCATTTGGCTTGAGTCACAAGATGGTACAAGATGATGGCATCGTCTGGCACTCTTGCATTAGCTCTTTTGCAGTATTGCAGTAATGTTCATCTGTGATAGTAGTAACTTTGCTTAATGGAGAGGGAGTTATGACCTGACCATTAGTCTGAATTTACTTATCTTCTTTTTTTCCCTCAGATTTTTTCCTGTTTGAATGTTGAGTACATATGTGGTTTTTGGTTGTTTTTTTTTTTGTTGTTTTTTTTTTCAGGAATTCCCTGTTGCAAAGCACAAAAAAACCTGCCAAATAATGAGAATGTTATCCAGCCTGAAATTGCTTCTGTAGCTGCTGGAACATAGAGTTTCCTGTACTTCTGATGCCAGGAAAGAGCCCTGTTTCTCAAAATAATATTTGTGATGCTGTCACAGAAATCACAAGTTTTGTAAATTAAATGGAAAATGTTTCTCCAATTAGCTGAGAGCACTAAGAACAACTGTTTGAGCATTAAAGCTGTGAACTAATAACTTTGATACAAAATTCATGATCATTGGACCAACTACTCTTCTCTTGCAAGTTGTCTTCTTAGAAGATGAAGAGCACTTATAAGAAGCAGGAATAAATATTTTATAGGATCTGTAACTTTTTGCTTAGGAAATTGAAGCTGTCAGAACCTCCACTAAAAAAAAAAGCTGCATTTTATGATCTACTCCCCTAAATTTCCTATCTTTATTGCATAAAATTCATAGAGATATGTCCAGCTTGAGCCTTCTCCTAGTTGGGAGTGGAAGAAGACAGAACTGTTTAATGTAATTAGCAATGTAGTCTGAATGAAAGGATGTGAGCTGTAGTTCTGTCTATGGAGCTGTATTAATTTCCACAGAAATGTTCCTAGTTTAAACCATTTCTCAGGATAATACAGTGATTTGAATGTTTTGAGGATATTTTTGTGTATGTTACCTGGGAAAACATATGTTCAAAATAGGGATAGACCCTGCTAGAGGCATTGGAAAGTAGCTGTCTTTGGAAGTGTCTTTCAGTGTTTTAAAACTCTAAAAACTAAGCATGAAAAGTGGAATTGTCAAGCAATATTATATTCTGAACCAAATATTGGATAAATGTTAGCTTTTGAGGAATTTGTGCTTGAGCCAGGAAATATTTCACTTATCTGGAATTTTTTTTTGCTTTTATGGCATTCCTGACTGATTTGTATACTGTTCAGAGGCACTGGGATAGGTGACTGTTCATTTTTTTTATTCCTTGAATATGTGACTAAAGCTGTAGTTGTACATCTGTGGGTACAATACAAAGGGGGGTTTTTTGGGTTTTGTTTGTTTTGTTGGTTTTTTTTAAACACCTTTACATTATTTAATTGACTTTAATAGAAAGGGTTTCAGTAACCATTTTTTGCCCTCTCCCAAAATCATTTATTCTACCAGCACTGATGCAGGATATGGAGACTGTGTGTGAAAAGCAAGTGACTATTTACATCAACACCTTTACAAGCAGCTCTTTGAGCCAGAGTGCAGAGCTAAGTGTGCCTCTCTCTTCACCTCATGCCTCAGACAGTGGCTCACTCAACCTTACCTGCAATCAGTGCCTGACCTCCATGTCCTAATGAGTCACAGTTATTTCCTTCCACATAGAACCTGAAGGGTACTTCTAGTAACTAAACCACATTTTTTCCCAGTGAATTTCATCAGTGAAGTTGTATTGATACATTATATTTATTTTCGTTTTTCAAATCAGTCTACTCTTTTTTTCCCCACTGATTTGTTGCTGTTTGACAGTCTAAAGAGAATTAATAAGCCTATCCTATTTTCTTACTTTTTACTGCAAATGTTTCTCTGTTTTGCTTGCTATTTATTAAAAGGTTGCATGAAGCCAAATATATTACACTAAATAATAGCTCTGAATAATTGATGTTAAAAACACGCCACCCAAAATACTCACAAAATATCAAGCAAATAAACATTGTATCATTTGTCTGAACAGCACTAATTTGGTGCAGCATATGTGGACACCTCTGTTGATTGTAGAAATTATTCTCATACCTGGCTGCATTTGCTGATATTGTCTTCCCGACGGTCAGGTTTTCCTGACTACAGATGACTTCTCTATAGTTATAATACTTCTAATACTTCTCTACAGTTTTTTGGGTAAAGTGTCAAGCCATAAACAGAGAAAAATCTCATTGTACTTGGCTAATGAGCAGTGCAGAGATCCACTTGCCTTTTGCACCATTTTATTCTTTGCATCCTTTTGTTGCGCCTAGTAAATCCCAATGTCATTCTGTGACTTTTTAATATGTCCTTTTTTCTCCATTTGATTTGAGTTTATGGAGCAAGGTGCAGATACTAGGCTGAGAGGACAGCAGAAAGACAGGATGAAGTGCTAGTCCCTCTGCAATCAGTGGCAAATATTCAGTTACACAAACAGGAGCTGAAGCAGGAACAGAGAACACATAAGCATGGTAGCTACCATCTCCTGAGATCCCCATGGACGTGTGCTGCTCCCATGAGACCTTACTGCAGTCATCACAATGACTAAGAGCTTCTTCAGCTCTGAAATCTGAGCAGATGTTGAATGCCCAGTTCCTCCACCACCTGCCACAGGTGGTGTTACTCCTGTGCCACAGGCTGTGGAGGAGGGCTTGTCCTGGCCACTGTATGGGCTTTCTGCACAGTCAGAGCAGAGGTAACAAGCCATGTCCCTGAAGGTGGGTGTTCTGAGTGATTTTGAAGAACACATAAAGATACACAAGCCCAGAGACTCAAATATATATCCTCCTTTTAAAAACAGTGGTTTAGTTTTAATATTCATACCTTTTCTTTAGCATCAGATTTCTAAGTATACAGAATAATTACACACCTGAGCCTTTCTTTCAAGGAGAGTTACAATGGCTATGCAGCTCATTGCCAGTGCTAATGCAGAGACAGTGGACAGGCTCATTTCCATTGGTGTTGGAAATGTGTACAAGCACACACCAAGGAATTCCAGAATTTCAGGTGTGAGAATTTTTATTTTTTTAAATATGACACCATGATTTAATATGTAAAGAAAGCAAATCTCCAACACTGAATTTTCCCATTAAAATAATTAGCTAACAATTTGAGTGTGTACTGTCTTTAGAAAGAGTTCCTGAAGCCAGTATGACATGTCTTAGATAGATAAATAATGATAGATAAAAAGTTATGTATTTACAAATAGAAATTTTGTAGACATATCTAATCACTTATCCAGTAAAATTTATATCTAAAGTTAGTATTTTTTAAATGCTATCTGGAACTTTTTTTTAATATCCAGGTTATAAATTCCTGAAACTAGGGTTCATAATATGGAATTGTTTATAAGTCTTTATAGCAGCACTAGAAGATGTTGCAGTACTGAACACTATCCTCTAAGCTCATTCTGGTATTACAATCATTCATACCAATTTTTGTTGTGAGCCCTCTAATGCAATGCAATGTACGGTGTCTCTGCCACACAATTGACACACACATTTTTCACATGTCTGTGTGTGAACAGAGCTCTGTAACTGAAAGCATTTTATCAGCTCTGGAGTAAAAGACATCAGGGTGGGAGGGGAGGGATTTAGGTACGTAGCTCTTGTTGATAATGAGAGCTTCACTGTTACTAAATGTTTACTAAAGATAAGAACTAAATATATTTGTGGCATGAACTTCAGATAATAATTTACCTACTCTTTGAGCAGGTAAGCAAAACAAACACTTGGCTCTATCATTTGCAGTAGTGAACAAAGCAATAATTTTCAGAGAAAGAAAGAAAAAAAAGAGCAACCTTGACTCCGCTTAGGCTATGCTAAGTGCTGATATTTAGAGAGAGGCTAAAGCAGGGGCAGGGCAGCGCCACACTTCCTCTGGGATATTTGAAAAAAAGACTGCACAAAATGCCTGTGATGACAGATATTGCTCTTTTGTGTGTTCTAGACATGCTTTGGGGTGGGTGGGGAAGGGCTCCCATTACTCCTTTTTTCTTGCCCATCCTCTTCCTAAGTGTGTTTTCTTTGAGCTGCCAAACTCTGACTGCTTGCTTTGCTCAGCTGGGCTCTCAAATCCTTCTTTTATTCTGTGCATTCATCACAAACATAGACTATCTTAACACAGTCATTATTTAGCTAGTTCTGACACTACCTGAGGCAGTCTGTTAACAAATACTGCAGTCCTTGGTCGCTGCATTTCCGGGGAATGCCCCAGCAGCTGGAAAGCCCCCAGGTCTCAGGTTCCCTCACAGGTGGGTGAATATCAGACATGAGAACATTTTTCCTGTGCAGACAGAAGGTTAATTTATTGTTACCTTAACACTATCCATGCTGATGTTCACAGCTGGGCTTGGAGGCACCCACCTTGCTGTTTGAGTTGCTCACAGCCTGAGCCTGCTCTTCAGGGATTACTTTGATGGGGTGCCCATGAACACCAACACGTGTGTGTGTGTGTTTTCCTTTGTGCCATGCCAGAATCTGAATTAGAGGAAATTGTGGTCTGTAAAGTTTAGTTTCTAAATTTAGTTTAGTCCTTAGAGAAGCTCTTTGGAAACATGGTTCTTTGAAAACAACCAGCAATGAACTTCTCTGCCACTGGGGAGCCTTACCTCCTCACTAGCTCTAGAGGGTCTTACCCTGCATCCAGTGAAGAGAGCTGCCAGGGCCTCATGCTGGGCAGACTTATTCACTCAAACATTTACCTGATTACTCACATGACAGTGATAAGGAGTGTATTTGTTGGCAAACAGGTGTAACTCATCAATAATGGTAGCAGGAGGTCATTTGATGACATGCTTGGACACACTGTGTGTTTGTTTAATTTTAAAAGTACTCATCTGTCAGAGGAAGAGCAGTTAAAGATGCACACTGTGTAAATCAGAAAAAAGCCACTTTAGCTATCCTAAAATCCAGCAGAAATTTTTCAGTGCTCATACTGGCCATAGCAGTCAGTCACCTTCATTGTTTATGAGCTATATTGGTTTGGTTTGGAAATGGGCTTTTCTCCACTGCTGGGAGGTCAGTGCAAGTGTGGCTCCTTGGCTAGGGTATTTGGTGGTGGGGACAGACACCCAGCTGTTGCTGTGGGCAGCATCAAGAGCCAGCAGAGCTGGGAGGTGCAGGGGCAATGCCATCACCAACTGGAGCTGGTCAACACCTCAGAGCTGGGCTGGGCTCAAGCCCGAAGTTGCTTCTGTGGGCAGATAGGTTAGAATATGTTTCTCTATATAGTATGAAAACAGCAATTCCTTTATGGATGGTGGTGTCCTATCATTTATTCCAAAATCATGGCTCAGTACCTGGCATAAAGTTGATCTATTATGAGAACAAACGCTCTAGATCTTTACACCCTTTTCAGATAAGTTGTATTTGGACTGATTCCAAAATCACGTATGATTGCAATGGAGTGAGCAACTCTTACTCCACAGAAAGTGCCACATTTCTCCTTATTGTAGTACAATATCCCTCTCGTTTTCATTCTGTGGCCAAAAAGCATAACAACTTTGCCATGTATGACCTTTTTCTCATATATACTGACAGTCAACCCCCACCCTGATTCTGTAGGCAGCTGCATATTTAGGATGCTCTTTCTGTTAAATGCCATTGCACGCCCACTCTTCCACATCAATTTTATGTGAAACCTGCTAAGATCCTGAAATATCCTTTAGAGACCAAGCTGGCATTTGTAGATACAAAGAGGCTATTGCAAAGGTAATGTTTGTTTTAATCTTGCCTTTCTGTCACTGGTGTGGGTTTCTGGGGTCCCCAGGAATCCCCGAGACTGCCANCTATTTAACAAGCAACTGACACCTTCAGGTTGAATTCTAGAGATTCTTCTTATTTTGTCTAAACATCATTCTCCCAAAGAATGGATATGTATTATTGTGAGGCTGTGATGAGGGTAGTGAAATACTAACACTGATTTATTTACAGTATAGACATGTGTGTATGTTTGTATACCTGTATATATGTAAAGGAAAACATTTTTATGTCAGTGTTGCTTAAAAACAGAATGAAAAATAAGCAATTGAAAAGAACATGTGTGTGAAAGACAAGCAAGAAAAACAAAAAAAAAGCACACCAAGCTACATTTTTGGTCAATATCTATTTTTAGCATTTCCAGTGCAGACAAAAATAAATTATTTTACTGTATGATTATCTTGGAAGGATGGAAGTACGTGAATTCTAAGGATGATAAGTCTGTCAAGATGTAGTCATGTTTAGTATTTGATTTTAAAGATCCCATTTTAGTATTTCTTCCTCCACAAATTTCCCTCTCCTGTTCTTCTGCACAACTCCTAGAGAGTTCTAGAGAGAGACGTAATCCTAATCCTGCTATAACTAATAATATTGAATATGCATGGAAGAAAGCAGAATTTAAGACAGAAATTCAGTAGACACAAATTAAAATAGGTTATAATTAAAACATGCCATAACAGAATCTTGAAGGAAATATTTAACTGCTTGTGCTGCCTTCCCTAAAAGGAAGGGAAGGGAACCTTTTTTGTTTAATAATTTGCAGTGAAAAAATTCTGACTGTTTTTCATTTGTGTCTTTCAAGCTTTTAACTGTGTATTTAAAGAGCCCTCTTCAGAGCATGAAGTTGTATAAACGTGCATACATGTATACATACAGAAGGAGAGAGAAAGGAATAGGGAGACAGCATCGGTAACTGATGCCATTCAGACATGTCAAGAAAATTATATTCTTTTATTTGTGCAGTCCATAAAAGTGTTCAGAATAATTAACAGAGCCACGGTAAGAAGCTCACTGTTGAGTCACAATGTGGTGAGCCAGCAGCTCTCTTTTCTCACTGGGGAAGTAACAGAATTATTGCCACTCGTTCTCTCATGGCATCATGGAAGGGAAGCCCAACCTCTGGAGTGCCACTGTCAGCACAGAGGTTTGACATAGCAGTTTTGGCTGAGGGAGACCAACAGCCAAAAAGAAAGGAAAAGGTTTCAAGCTGTAAACAGAATTAGAGTATTTAAATATTTAATATTTTATCCTTGTGGATTTTGTCATCAAATTGTACAAGCGCTTCCTAAGCTGGTGTCCTTGAAGGGGTTCCTCTCCTTCATCTTCTTGATTTGGAAAACAATATTAAAATAGAAAGTTTAAAAGTTCATGGACTACCTTGCCAGGTGTTTATATTTTTTTTCTCAAAATTCTACTGATTATCGGAATTTAAATGATTGGCACCATGCTTTAATGTGAAAGCATGTATGCATACATTAAGTAGGGCAATTATCATACTTCTGACAAATTTGCCCCTTTTCTGCTCAGTCCTTGCATATGCATGTTTTGTGCACCTTGCAGCAACAGAAGGTTTGTCAGAAAGAGTCATGATGAAGCCAGGAAATGACAGAAAATTATAAAAATCTGAGAGGAAAAAAGATGAACAGAAAGCCACAAAAAATGAGAACCTCAAAAAGGATTGTAATGTATATATGCATAGATACTGTAATTTGAACCACACTAAACAAACTGCTTGGATTTTTTGTAATTTTCTCATCATTTTGCTTGGAGAAAATTTAAAGAGTAAAATCAGAATCTTTAATATCCCTTTTCTGTGAAGTACAGTCCAAATTCTCTTGAGTTCTCTCATCTTGAACTGTAATTAGAAAATGAACCATGACAGTGCAGACATCCTAGTTGATAACTGCACAGTCAATACAAAATTCTTTCTATAAGGGCAGATGCAACTTCCTCTAGCCCCAAACGAACCTGAGGGATTCTGTTTCCAAGTTCATCCATGTTCATGAAGCTCACCAGTATCACATCTAAAGAGGAAACTTTATCAGTCATCAAATGTCTGCGCACAGACCCAGAGTGTTTGCTCTGAAGAATCATTTGTCATGTCTGAATTGATTGTATTTGAAATGTTTGCTATATTTTCCATTGTTTAGCAAATATAATGGCTGGAATAGACTGCTTTATTTGCAATGTGCAGGGATTAAATTTTTGTTTCCCTCGAGACCTAATTTAAAGGTCTGGTTTTCCCTCAGTTCTCCATTTACTCATGTTTTAAACAGCAAACAGAAGAACCATTCTGTTGAGACATGAAATTCATAATCCTGAACTAAAATCTTCTCCTCATCACTGCTTTGTTCACAGAGTAACCAGTGGGATCTCAAAGAGTGGGAATGATTTCAGCATCTCTGTCCTGCTGTTGTTGGAAAGGAAAATATCAGAGAGTTAATTCGCTTGGTCCCACCTTGCTAACACAAGGCTCTCTAGCAACAGATCACTCTCTGAGGAGACTGTTTACTTGCCCTTGGATGGCACAGATATGAGATAAAAGCAAGAGGAAACACAAGTTACGATTGTAATTCCCTTGAGTCCTTCACCTGCAGAAGACATTATTTACTTGCTGGAACTTATTTTCATTGATTGATTTTGTGTTTGAGCAAGATGCCTTCTTGAAAGATTTGGTGACTGACATTTTTCCCAGACAGATCCAGTGCTGATCACCAGAGTGCACATTTCATCTCTTTCTGGTATCAACTCTATTCTGAAAAGGATCTCTAAGGAACCATGCAATGTTTGTCTTGGTTAAAGATAAAACTCACTGTTGTGCAAAGAGGGCCCACTTATCAAAAATGCACTCAATGATCCTTAAAGACACAGTCTTCTACAAAGGATAAATTTTACCTCAGGTTCTTTGATTTTTATTCCATTGAGGCAAACAACAGAGATGATGAATTGTGCCACCACAAGTTTTTTCAGATGTAGTTTTAAACCCAGAAACACAATGCCAAATTTCTTTTGCAGCTACTGTATTGATCAATACAAAAGTGTGTCATGAAAAGGATGATGAAACAAATTTGAAAGACAAATTGAAATTGTGTATTAGCAAAGCAGTGGTCCAGCACATCATAAAAAAAACAAAACAAAACAAAACAAAGCAAAACAAAACAAAAACAGAAAAAAACCCAACAAAAACAAAACAAAAAAACAAAACAAAAAAAACCCCCCTGATTTGAAAAGGCTCAAGGCAATCCATTTTTCCTTTCTCAGGGGAATGCATCTCAGGTGAATAAATCTCAGTTTACAATTTAAAAAATCTAACTTTTAGATCAGAAGATTCCTAGTATTCATAAGGAAGATTCTCTTTTCCTGTAGCTATTAGTCCAAAACGATCTAAAAAAATGAAAAAGAGTAAGCCACAATGCAATCTACAGTCATCAGCATGACTTACAGCAGCTCTGATTCTGCATTAGAAATGTTTCTGCAAGAAAAAAATCTTAAATTTCGATCTATATTAGGCCTTTTCTCTCTATACGTTATTTCTGTAACATTTTGGGAAATATTTTAGACAGAAAAGCATTTTCACAAGAAAGAGGTAAATCTCATAAGTTCTTTTTAAGTAAAAAAGCTGTGATGGAGAACAGCATAACAATACATTATACTATGATTGCATCTTTCATCTGATGAATTTGAAGTGAAAGTCTAATAACTAATGTCTCTATTGCTCTTTTGAAACAAGTTGTATTTATTAAAACCACGACACTCACTAGTGGAATCTGAAACAGGTAAGTTAAGCTGTATAACAGTACATAGAAACAAAGCTCAGTAACTTAAAATAAGGAAGAAAAATGGATAACATAAAATTGAAACTTCAGGAGTAATTTACAAAAGCAGAATACAATTACATGAGATAGAGTCTCTCTGAAAAATTGGCATCAACACCAATTCTTGTGAAATGTAATGAAATATTTAACAAGTTGCTATCCCAAAAGAAACAATCCCAGGACAAATATCTAGTCTTATGTTTCTTTAAGAAAGTTGTAAAAATGTAAATGCAGAAGTGAGATTTTGATTAAAGCTATAAAATATATTTAATACATTTTTGTACAGTATTTGAAACTCGTTCATGCTGTCTGAATTTTTCTCTGCAAGGAAGTGGACTAGGATAGCTCTAGTGGAATAAATTAGTTAGCGGTAGTTAAATTGGAATAACGCCTTTCATGGCTACTGTATTTTAAAATACAGATTATTTTATTCTGGAATAATTGTAACATTTACAACATTCACCGAATGATTAAAAAAAACAAAACAACAAACCCACAAAAAAACCACCTTGTAATACAAAATAGATTGTTCACAGATGAAACTACAAAAAACTATTCCAAATATTGTAGCACAAAGTATTGCACAAGAGCTATTCTGGCCAGTGCTGTTATTGGAAAGAATTCTCAAAAATATGCTGCAGAACAGACAATACAGATTCTGCATCTCGTGTAGCTGTGTAGATTATATTGACCCTCAGGATTTAAATAAATGGTCACATCAGCTTCAGTTTTCTGAGGTTCTGTACCAGAAAGCCAGTTTTAGTGCTTTATTTGATCTAATGCAAAATATCACACCTGTATACAGCTCTTTTAAGACCACTGGTCTTACACCATGACAGCAAATTACTACTAGAGGGTTAAATATAGAAGGGTTTAACTCGTCATGAAAATTGTCACATTCTTGACTGTCCTTCAGAGTATGCTCTCATCCAAAATAACAATTAATTGTAAGAACAATAATTCCTAGTCTGCAAATCTTTTCCTCAAAAAATTAGTAATCACAGGAGTAAATAAAAAGAAGTGAGGTTGATAAATATCTCTGCTATTTAGGTACAAAAAAAATTTTTCTGTGTCTTGTCCAAAGTTCTAAAAGTATAACTCCAAGGTAAATAATTGATATAAATTTTAATCAGGATATTTTTTTCTCTTTTTTCTTCCCCTAGGAAATCTCTTACCTGGCCTGTGAGCAGTTTTAGATATACATATATCTTAAAAACTCGACTTTGAAATTATGCCTATCTACTGAAAAAGCCACTGGTTGTGTGCAGTTCTGACTGTCCTGCATGCAAGAGTGGAAGGTGGCAGAGGCTGGTCTGAGCACTGGGTGTGCAGTGGCTGCAGGATGGCAGATGTACATGGAACTGTCAGCCTTCGAAGTCACCCTACTTAAATCTTCCTGCTGCTAAGACAGAAATTCTCTTCTGTCCTATTTTTAGTGCAGAATCACAATCCTATATTTTGCTTAGCCTGATAGTCACTTTAGATGTGTGCTGTGCTAGGGTGCTATTGCTTTACTCAGATACTATAGAAAACCATTGTTAGCATTTTCACTTTTGGAAAAATACTTCTGGAGCCTTCAATAGTCCCAAGTAACCAGTTTTATATCTCATGAGGTGATAGTTCCAGCAGTACACTGATGCTTCCCATGGTGCTCCAAACGGACTCCAAAAACCTTGTTTTCCTCAAGATCTGACCTGTTCTTTTCACATTCTGAAGAATGTGAAAAGTCATTACAGTTGATTTGGAATCACACCAAAACAGAAAGGCTGGCTGATTGCTTTCCTTTTAGTTGTTTAGGACTCTTGATTACATAAAGACCTGAAGGCACTCAGCAGCTTCAGGAAGAAAATTCTGCAAGCCACCCAAAGCCAATGCTCACAGGAGTATGGGAAACAAGTGGTGGATGCTTAGCTGAGATGGTTCAAGGCAAATCTTAACATGATACCTGTTTGAATGTGAAATAGTCTCTTATTGGAATTGCTTAAATTTCTATCATCTCATTTATAATTTATCATCACAAAGCTTCTAGGAGTACATAATCAACAAAACTCCATTGGAAAGTGATGAATTTGTTGAGGCAAGAAAATAATATTTCAGTAGAAAGTGCTTGACTTCTGAAAACATCCTTCAATTATTTCAGAGATTCATAGTATAAATGTACCTATTAAAATAGGTACTGAAATAGGTCAGTAGAAAGAAGTAGATTATTCTAGAATATTATTCATCAAATTTTATGTTTTTGTGCTAAAGTAAGCATCTAAAATACATTGGAAGTTTTGTTTCCAATAAGTGACTCTTTCTCTTGAGTATTGTATGGTGCTCATGTACCATGGTTTGGGTAGCAGGAGGGCATCATCACTAAAGCTCAGCAGAAAGTTAAATTCTCTGTAAATAATGATGTCAAATAACATGAATCTCACCCGTTGTGCTTACGAACTTTGCAAGTTAGGAAAAGTGGGAAAGTCTACCTCTTTTGTCTTACCTGCAAAGGAGGCAAGCCCTACTGGAATTCAAATATTTTAGGAACTTTTCCTATCTGAATGAGAACAGATCTGGCCCATCTCATTGGCTGGGTAACAGAGCTCTTAGCTGCTGCACACTACAGAAGGAATGGAGCCACACGTTTGGTCATTGTATGATCACATGAATTTCAGGATTAATTTTCCTGCACATGGTCTCAAAACAAAATACTTTGGAAAGCTTAACTCACCTTCATGTACGTGTATCAACAGAAAGTAAAACAAAGAAATTTGATCTTCTGTACATTCAGAACTTTGTCTTGTGTCTACTGTTCAACTATTTGCCTATAATAAAGTAACTATGTTTGCCTCAAGACTGCTGTTAGATCATTTAAAATTCTATTTTCAATTTTCAGTTAAAACATTAATACTTTTAAATTGTCCAATTTAAATTATTTTATCAATTAACATTGATATGTAAATACTTTATGAAATAATTCATAACACTTGATATTTCTTTGAAAAAATTTCAGAAAATGTTTTTGCAGGCTTTTTGATTGGTTTTTTGGTACTTAGTCTATTAATATCATACATGCATGCCACTTTTTGAGAGAGGCTGAAGCTGGTTTTGGGTTTTTTTTTCCCCATGTTTTTTGTGTTCTCTTTGAAGAACACAAAATTGAACACCTATTCTACATTTTCTTGCTTTCTTGCAACTGGGTATAAAGCAAAGGACAAAACAAATAAGTAATTGAAAATAACTTTTCAGTATTCTGTTAACTTTTGGAAAGGTAGACGGGCCAATTTTCAGTGCTTTGTTTTGTTGTACTTTTGGGTTTTTTTTTCGTTTCCATAACTTTTTTTAAGGAAAGGAAGCTTGTGAATAGCTGAGAGTGGTTAAAGGAAATAAAAATGAGATGTGAGGTGGGAAAATCTATCCTCAACTTAACAAGAACAGGGTTGAATATGGTTTCTCAATAGTAACCTAAGGAAAATATAAAAGGGGAAATGTTTATGATAATTTAAACATCTTCTAACTCAAAATCAATGTTGTGAAAAGGAGCACATTTATCAGGAAAGTAGAGCTCCACAGAGGTCAGTTATTCAGTGCTCTACTGCAGAAGAGCCCATTATGTTGATGCAAGCACAGTTTTGCTGACTGTAGCAAAACACCACTCAGTTCAGAGCATCACTGATGAGGACAGGTTTAAATTTAGCTTTAGAGCCCTCACAAGGATTATTGAGAGGGTGATGCTTTGGGCATTTTCTAGCTCATTGCTGGCCATTTTGCATAACTGCTTGTTCTCTGTTGCAGAGGGCAAGCGTCTCTTCACAGGTAAGTACTTTTTGTCTGGTTTATTTGGAGAGAAGGTGATCAAACAAACAAATCACTACCAACTTCTTTGCTTTGGCGAGGTGTCTGGAAAATCTGTTCTCTTTACTGGCTTCATAATTCTCTGGAGTGGCATTGCATTGTTGGAGAAATGCTTGGGGAAAGCTCACACAAGGGCAATGAACTACAGGATGGAAAATTGCTGTGGGGTCTGTTAAAAACAACACAACAAACTTGTATGTTTTAACTTAATTATCTGCTGAATGCTCATCTTAGTCTGGTTATTAATGGTATTCAGAACATAATTGCAATCTTGATTGATGCACTGTTTTCCCCTTTGCAGGTCATAGTAAGCACTAACACATTTTTATAATAATCATCTGCAATTAGTGAAGTGAATGAGGTTTTGAGTGTGACTTTATATTGTCTGCTATAGCTGTCTATTTTCATACACCTATTCACAGAGTTTAGTTACTGTGAAAAGCAAGAAAATAAAATTAGAGTTATTTTGGTTAATGGGAAACAGAAACAGCCTTATAGCAAAAAGGCCAAGTACATTTATCTACCAGGTGAAAATCATTGCATATCTTAAAGGGTGGATATTTTTAAGCACAAGGTTTCTTACTGGTCTTACTTGTTAGGGGGAAAGGGGAGAGTGTGTATTTTGCTTTGTGATTTTTTTAAGTTGGAAGTTTTAGGTAACTATTTTGTAAAATTTCTTGGTTGTCCTGAACATTTTTTATGATAAGCCCATTTTTAAAGAAAATATTTTGAAAGCAAATGCTGCAGAAAAGAATTGTGGAAACCTTAGTGGATAATTTTCTTTTGAAAGACCATTTCTAAAGAAAAGAGAAAAGTAGTGTATATAAATTGTTGATTGCCTCTAACTCCATATTGTTAGAAGACCATTTCAAATTCTCGCTCCCTGAGAGACATTAACTTGGCTGAGGCAAAGTGCCTGGAGTTATGAAGTAAGTCATATAGCACCTTAGTCATTTTGAGTGAGTTCTGCATCAGTGCCCCTCGGGGCAGGGCTGTTGTAAGTCACTGTTCCAGCATCTCTGCTCCACAAAGGGGATTGTAGTTCTTTCTCCTGCCCATGTGATGACAAGGCATGTCTCCCCACATTGGGATAGGCTTCTCCCAGAAGAAATAATTTTCCACTTTTAGCCAGATGCATGAGCACTGCTCCTGGGTGGATCTGAAAAACCCAAAGTAAAAAAGAAGGCTGGCAGTTTATATGTGCATGGTAAAAGTAGGGAAAGAAATGGGCATCGATGCCCTGATCTTGGAAAATGAGTAATGATTCCTATAAGGTATTGAATACATCTAATTTACAGGACTATCTTCATGAATAGTTACACACCTATTACAGTGCTTTCTCAAAGTTTACATTAATTAAAATTCAAATTATGTTTATAAGTGCTGCAATAATTGCAATATTTCTGCTTTGCAAACAGGAAACTGAGGGCCTGCAAGAATCAGGACTGGATGTACATAAGAATAGAAATATAAACCCCACACCTCTGTGCACATCTGCCTAATAAAAACCTCTCCCAAATCTAGTTGCTCACAGGGTACAGCAATCTGCTGTGAGTTTGAGGGACACAGGGTTCTCCTACAGGGCCAAGAGCAGTCTTGTTGCTTTGGGCTTAAGCTGCTTCTTTTCTGCTACTTTAATATACAGCCATTACACATAAAAATGAAATATGATTTAAAAGAGTGCCTTTGACCTACATATGTTCAACATTTGCCAATACTTAAAAGTGCATGGACAATCAGCTGGAAGAAGGCTATAAAATCACTCCTCATGTAAAGCCATAGAAAATCATCTAAATACCAGGAAATAGAAAACTCCAACAGTTTTGTGGGTGTTTTTTTGTTGTTCTTTCTTCCTTCTTTCTTTGGATTTTTTGGGTTGGTTTTTGTTTCGTTGTCAGGCTTGGATTGTGTCCATATAAAGTTATCAGGACTATCACCTGTGTGGAAGTGTCAAAACACTTTTCATTTTAAGCCTGTTTTATATAAAGCTGTTATATTTTCCACTAATTATGAGAAATTTCACCTCTGCAATCATGAGAATATGATTAGCAGATGTGAAATATATAATGCAAACAAGCAAACACAGTAAGTCCCCGAAACTGGATTTGGCATAAGTATTGTTTAACACTAGCTGTGTGCAAATCAGCTTTCATTTACTCTTTTCTTGTATTTGCATGTTCTTATTTTTTAGATTAACTTATAAGTTTTTCAGAGTTTCATATTTTATTACCTGTAAGCTGTTTAAAGCTTTTCTGAAGTTGCATGTGTTTGTAAAAAAGTGTCACTCTGTCTTCCATGTCTCAGCAGTGGGGAATTACAGTTACGCTCTGTTGCAGAGGTGGCTGTGAACAGCACAAAGCCTTTACAGGGAAGCTGTATGTCTACATCCAGTGAAGAGTTAAGGCTTGAAGCCTCTACTATTATTAGGTTACAAGTCCCTGCTACCTAAACCAATACTATAGGATTCCACAAGACTGCCAAAGTGGCCTTTGCTCTTTATTAAGTTCAATACATTTAATAAATTTTTTTCCAGATGGGATGCACCCAAGAGTAATGAGGGAACTGGCAAAAGAGCTCACTAAGCCACTTTTACTCATTTACCAGCAGTCCTGGTTAACAGAAGTCCCACTTGACTAGATATTAACAAATACAAGGCTCATCTACAAGAAGGGTTGGAAGGATGATCGGGGGAATTACAGCCCAGCAGCCTGATCTCAGTACCAGGAAAGTCATGGAGTAGATCTTTCTGAGTATCACCACACAGCACATACAGGGATCAGGCCAAACCAACATATGTTTACAAAAGGCAGGTCCTGCTTGACTAATGTGATCTCCTTCTATGACGAAGTGACCCGCTTTTCTGGTGAGGGAAAGGCTGTGGCCGTTGCCTGTCTAGATTTCAATAGAGTGTTTGACACCATCTCTCACAGCATTCTCCTGGAGAATCTGGCAGCCCATGGCTTGCACAGGTGCACCCTTCACAGGAATAAAACTGGCTGGATGTCATACCCAATGGTGCCATACCCAGCTGGGGGCTGGTCACTGGAGGGGTTCCCAAAGGCCTGGTATTGGTCTGTTTAACCTGTATCAAAGATCTGGACAAGGGGATCAAGGACACCTTCAATCAGTTTGC
Source organism: Rhabdornis inornatus (assembly GCA_013397075.1). Lineage (NCBI taxonomy): Eukaryota > Metazoa > Chordata > Aves > Passeriformes > Rhabdornithidae > Rhabdornis > Rhabdornis inornatus. The sequence continues at coordinate 1,527,375 of VWZS01007284.1, forward strand.
TGATAATACCAAGTTGGGTGGGAGTGTTGATCTGCTGGAGAGCAGGAAGGGTCTGCACAGGATTCTGGACAGGCTGGATTGATGGGCTGAGACCATTTGTATGAGGTTCAACAAGGGCAAGTTCTGGGTCTTGCTCTTGGATCACAACAACCCCAGGCAGTGCTGCAGGCTGGGGCAGAGCAATTGGAAAAGGGCTCAGCAGAAAGTGACTTTGGGGTGCTGGTCAACAGCTGTCTGAACATGAGCCAGTGTGTGCCCAGGTGGCCAAGAAGACCAGTGGCATCCTGGCCTGTATCAGCAATGGTGTGGCCAGCAGGACCAGGGCAGGGATTGTCCCCCTGTACTCAGCACTGGTGAGGCCACACCACAAATCCTGTCTTCAGTTCTGGGGCCTTCAATTCAAAAACTATATTGAAGTACTGGAGGGCATCCAAAGAGGGGAAATGAAGTTGCTGAAGGGTCTGGAGCTCAAGTCCTGTAAGGGGACTGAGGTTGTTTAGTCTGAAGAAAAGGAGGTTTGGGGGGACCTCGTTGCTTTCTACAATTACCTGAAAGAAGGTTGTAGTGAGGTGGGGGTTGGTCTGTTCTGTCATGTATGTAGTGAAAACATGAGAGGAAATTACCTTAAGTTGCACCAAGGGAGGTTCAGATTCTATATTGAAAAAAAAATTCACTGAAAAAGGGGTTAGGAATGGGAATAAGATGCCAGTGATGTGTTGAATTCACCATCTCTAGAAGTGTTTAAGAAGTGTTTTGATGTGGGACTTGTGTATATAGTTTAGGTGTTGAAGGTTGCCTTGGATGATCTGGAATGTCACTTCAAACCTTGATGATTCTGTGGGTCTATAATAGATGAATCAAGTTACTTCATGCAAACTGGAATGCAATTTTTTCAAATGTTTGTATACAAGCACTGCATTTTGACCCAACATTTTTGAAGCTGAGAGTTTCTTGACTGATTTCTCTTTGAATGAAGATTTTCTTCTTCTTATGGATGTCTGCTGTCTAAATGAAAATATCATGAGCCATACAGAAACATACCTTTAAAAGATTAAGCTTTATGTTAATTTTTTACTGTAATACAGCAAATATTTTGCCTCTGAGATTATACTGCTAGTCTCTAGAACATTATCCTTACTCACAGAGTTAAGGTTTCTATTCCTGGATTTCCCACTGAAATCTCAGAAAAGGATGGCTCTTTCTATAGCTGCATTGCCAGCAAAGATGAACATTGTTTTACACATGTGCAGGTATCCAGAGAAGGAGGAGGTGAGCTAAGAGGAAATGACAGGGTTTGATGCTGGGTTAGGTTGTCATTATAACAATTAGCTGTAACATTATCAGGTGTACAACCTTGTAAATATAACCATGAAGAAAAACCCTGCTGAATTCCCATTACTAGCAAAAGGACAAGTATGAAATTCAAATTATGAGAAGTTCAGGCTGTTTACATTTAACCATAATAGAGTCCCCATAGCCAAAAAAAAGGTGACGTTTTTAAATAAATAAATAAATAAATGTTTACACCTTTGTTTTGTTTTGTCTTGTTTTTAGAATTCAAGGCAAAAAGAGTAAATTGAAAAGAAAAATTCCCATCACCATTTACTCATCTTTATGAAATTAAGGTGAGTTCCTGTAGAGGCAAGTAAGCAATTTTTAGCATACACCAGGAGGTCACCACATAGCATTTCTGGTAGTACCAGATGACAGACATGATAATATCTGATGACAGACATTCTAATAATTAGCTTTTTCTGTGTCTTTGCAAAGCCATCCTTATAGATTCATAGAATCCTTTCCTTGTTCATCTCCTTTTTCCCTCATTAGCATTTCAATCAACTGTACTTTTCATTGGAAGCCAAACTGAGAATGTGGAGAATTAAAAATTTTAATGTCTTCTTAATAGGAGAAAACAAGTTTTCTGAATGCCTGTGAGCTGCCTGTTGCCTTTTGTTGTTGTTGCTATAATTGAAATTGCATAGTATGGCACAGTAATGTATGATTTTCTTTCTGGTTTTTTTTTGTTTTTTTTTAAATCAAGTCTAATGTAATCAGTCTTAACGAGAAGACCGACACCAAACAGCATTAAGAATTCAAGTAGAAGAAATGTGAAAACTCATCTGTGGAAGGAGCAGAAGATTATAATGCAGCAGTCAAGAGTCTGAGATTTTAGGAGCAGCACACAGGTGTATTTAAAGAGAGAAATCACAGTCTATCTTTTCATACCTTCACTAGTCAGTACACATACATCCTTGTTGCCACAGGACTTTGCCTTAAACTGTCTCCTGCTTCCAATACTCAGGATACCTTGTTTGGTGACCATGGCTGCATGATCTGGTGTCTGCCCACAGGCCAAGTCAGAGGCTGCTGGCACACATTCACCAGAGGGTTACAGTTCCAAATGCTTAATGTCGAGAGCCAAAATGCCAGAACTTTCCATTTGGGCAGGTTTCATATTCTGTGCATATTTCTATGCACTCTCTTTTCTATTACAAATGAGGTGTGTGAAAGTGAGAGAGATGAAGAAGAGCATGGACATAATGAGAGTAACTCTAAATAAATAAATAAATGTAAACATGCTGTCTAATTAGAAGTTATCTCAATTATCTTTTTCATGAAAACTCAAACTGTTATACTAATTTATTTAAATTGACTCAACAGGGGGCCTGGCAAGGTAGGTCAAGGTGGATTTTCTGGTAGGAGAACTGTTCTGAAATCCTTAGTGGAACAAATTTCCCAGAAAATGAATTATAATGCTTTAATATTCACATTAGACAACTGAAATACGATGGAGAAAGGACTATGACACAATTATTAGAGATCTGTGACCCATATACAAGTTTCACACACTCTTAATTCAAATGTATATTTCTCCAAAGAAAATTTTTGATTATTAAAAATAAGTAATTAAAATCTTTCAGTAAAAGGAAATGCAGAATCTTGATTTAATCAGTGAATGAAGTTATGATAGCTGCAAATATAAAATATACAATATATTATCTGAAGAAGACGGTGGAGAATCTTTGAGTTTATTACATGATTATAGAATTGATGTTTAATCTTTAAATAATAATAGAAATAGCAAACCTGCTCATCTTTGATAAAAGGTGGCTGACTGAAGGGGTTAAGAATGTGGAATGTACAGTGAAATGGTAAAATAAAGTGTGCATCTCTCTCCCTGTTTGGCTTGTAATAACTATAGAAAGAATACGATGAGTGGTAAATAAAATGAAGTATGTGGTCTTTAAGAAGCATGTGGAATTCATTGCCACAGGAGGCTGTAAAGTGGTTGTAAGGTGGTTGTATTTAAAAGAGGATTATTTTACAAGCAATAACAGTGAGCTAAATTGTATGGAGCAATGGAGCAGCATTCTTCACAAGACCCCTGAGGCTGGCTCAGCATTTTCAGCTCTGGCAGCAGAGCATTTCATGCCAGCAGAGGGGAGCCAAATTGGACGCAGAGGTTACACAACAAAAAGCTAACCAAAAAGCAAGAAAAGCCGAGAGGTGTGGATACATACAAAGAGAGCATAATAAAACTACAACTTGTCCAATTCAGCAGGACTTGTGTTTGTATGCATCTCTTCTCCCCATGTTTTCCTGTTAACTGACTCAGACCTGCAACTGCACATGGCCAATGGGAAATTAAGCCCAGGAGCCAAGGTGGAAGTCAGTCTGGCTGTATCTCAGCATGGTGACTCAGCTTTGCACTGGGAATTTTTTCTTCATTTGCAATTTTGAACTGACTGACACTTTACTGTGCAGGTGACCATGCACTGGAACAGATTGCCCAGAGAAGCAGTGGAGTCTCCCTCCCTCACTGACACATTCAAGAACTGTCTGCACCTAATCCTGTGCAAGGATAATCCTGCTTGATTAGGAATTGCAGATACACACTGTGATCCCTGCCAACCTTACTCTTTCTGACATTTTGTTGAAAACAAAGTGAAAGTGGCCACTTGGGGGATGGGGTGTGGGAGGGCGGCGTGGAGAAGGCATGTATGCAGGAGGAAACTGTGCAGACACTAACATGAAGGTTCATCCGAGGCAGAAAAGCCCACTGATAAAAGCCTTTCAAAAATTAGACTTCCTCTCCTCTGGGAATGTTTGTCTGCACTTTTCTCACCAGGTTGCTGCTCCTTTTTCCTCAATCACCTCCCTCTCTTAGTGCTTAGGGTCCATAAATCCCTATTTTGGCCCTTCTTCCATGTCTCAGCCCCATAAGCTTCTTCTTAATAACCTGTTCGGTCACCTTATGCTTCCCAGCTGGCTTCACATACTTAGTGAGTATGTGTGGGTGAGGTAAGAAGCAAAATTTGGCTGGGGAAGGAACAAGACAAAATCCTAAATGGGAAATGAATTATGAAGTCAGTAAGCAGGACCATAGACAGTCAGATAAAAGATTTGAAGTATAGAATGGTGTAAGTCAGTACGGTGCTTAGTAAATTACCAGCAATGTTTCCATCATGTTTGACTGCCAAAACAACTGTGGTAATTGGAATTGTAAGCAGGAACCCATCCTCAGGTAAACTAAGAACTGTTGACTAAGAGTTGCAGCATTTTCCATGTGTCTTGTTTTCACATAAGGTTAAAGTTGATAACTAAGCATACAGCTAGGAGTATGCTAATTTTCTTCCATTATGAAAAATAGTGTTGCAAGCCCTTATTTTGTTGGCATTATGGGCTTAGTGAAATAAAACTTCAATCAGCTTCATTGTATTGTCAGTTATCTTAATCAATATGCCCATTTCTAACATTTGCTAGTATAAAGATTTCTCCAGGCATCTTGCTATTAAAAACATGATAATAAGTTGTTATGTTGCCAGTGGAAAATTTGGTTTTGGTAAATATTCATCTCAAGGTTACTTTTTATTTGAACAAGAGTAACTTTACATACTCACATTGCTTATAAGAAATTTGGGAGATAGCAGGTTAAAAATTCATATGGAGAAAGTTGCATATGCCTTATTCCCACTTACAAAAAAAACCAAACTGGAGCTATTTTAATGTTTTGGCATATGGAGTTATTGTAGCTCACTGGAAAAAAAAAAACACCAACCACTCAGCCCTGTGTTAGATACCAGATCTCTCTTGCTATTACGTAATGCAGGGAAATATATATACAGAGTACAGTTATTTTAAATACAAAGTTTAGCAAGAATTATTGTATCTTATATGGAAATGGAAAGTCTGAGAAGTTTTACTAGTTTCAGAGTGCTGTGGCTGATGCAAAATTTCCTTTTATTGTGGGCCTATTTGCAGCTGGGAGTTCTGCAGGAACTGGAAGAGACATGAAAATGCAGACTGAGTATGTAAAAATACAGGCAAACTCTTTGTGCTCTTCCGTGGCACTAATATGTAAGGCTAATAACAGCAACTTCACTCCATTCTTTTCCTGTCCTTAACTAAGAACAGATCCAGATGTTGCAAGAACGTCACGACAAGGAAGCAGGAAAAGGAAGGGTGAGTTTGGACTGAGGGTGTGCTGGGTCAAACTGCTGAGCTCTGTGGGGAGGTATTGACTTGGGCTCGGGTGGCTTGGTGGATGTTTGCTCATTTTGCCAGGGTTTGGGCCATTCGTGCTGGTTGTGCTGGACTGTGATGGTATAATGGCACACCTGGCACTGTGGGACCCCATGTTGTTTCTCATCCATACATGCCATTACTATTTCATCTTCTTTGTAAATCTGAAGCACTTCTGCATTTTGAATGCAGATGGTAACATGAAAATTCTCTACTCAAGAGCTGGTATCATAACACTTCACATTGTCCCAAGATGTTTCATGCCAGAGGTGAATATCTTTACACATATAGTGGGCGCCAACATATGGCAGGTGCCAGTGTGTTGGGAACTGTGCCCTTGACACTGTTCAAGTGTTCACAAAAACAGCAGCAGGAGCTGAAACCTTCTATCACCCTTCTTGAGGTTTTTCCTCTATAAATTTTTCAAATGTGTATGTCCCATGGTCCAGAAGTTGGATTATTTGCTAAAACCCATGCCAGCCCTCACTTCATAAAGATAGTCTCTCAATTCTGTCACAAAATGGATTCAGCTATGCTTAATTAGGCCACCAAACAACTCCTTTGTAAGAAAGCTGTAAGCCCTTTTGGGTCATACGTTTTGCAATATTTCCTCTGTTTGTAAAAGTCTTGTTTTCAGACAATCTATTTTCCCTACTGATAACAGTGGCTCTGTTCTTGGTTAGCCTATGGATTATATCAGTAAATTTTTGAAAGATCGTATATATGGGGAAATGAACAAATGAGAGCAAATCAGTTGAAGAAAATTAAAAACACAACTGCAGTTTTAGAGCAACACTCATCACTCAGTCTTGCATAAGTCTTGCACCGGCTTTTTTTCTTCTTCTTGTAGATTTTATAACTCATTATAAAAAAAGTCTAGTGGAAAGTATTTTTATGTTAACTACAAAAGCCCAGTGGCTGAATTTTCTGCAGACGAATAAGACTTTTCTCAAATGACATCAACAACCATTATTTGAAATTACCATCTTCCACTCTATTCTCATTCTACACTGACTCATGAAAGCTTTTCAGAGAAATACTGTGTATATTTAGCTATTAGGTGTGCAAGTAAAATCAATTCAATGAATCTAAATGCAGACTCTTTTATGATATTTTTCCTTTCCCCAAGCTTTAGTTTCATTTGTTTTCTCCTTCCTGATAATTTTATTTTGATCCATAGTATCTTCTTTTCTTTTTGTTTATTCTCTTTCTTTTTGTGCTTTCTTTTCCTTGGACAGGTGTTTTGCTTTGTTTTGATTTTTACAGGATATTACATTTCCTTTTTTTGGTTGGTTTCCCCTCCTCCCCTCCATTTTCTTGCCCTGTTATCACTTCCCTTTATGTTGCTATCAGTGATATAACCTTGGCCATTTGTCTATAAACTGGAGACAGCATGTCTCTATTAGATATCAACTTATCAGGTGCACAAGCTCTGATGTCATTTCATCGTGATTCACTATGATCTGATTATGTATTCTGCGGTCACCAAAAGTAATTTTTGGTATTTAATGAGGATTTGGCTCTACCATGTATGATTATTCATAGGAAACAGTAAAAAGAAGGCTTCAAATCTTACTCATTCACTTTTGACATAATTTAAATAGTAGATGAGAGGGGGACTCATATTAAAAGATGTTAATCACCTTTCCCTGTTGGCTGCATTGTGAACTTGGTGTTGGATAGTGTAGCAGTGTCTGTGCTGGCACCGGGGCTCGGGTGCTGGTCTGGGAAGCAGCTGGTTGTGCTGCTGGATTGTTAGCAGGGTCTCTGGCAGACCTTCTGCTTGTGGCAGCAGGACCTGCTCGTGTAGGAAGGTCTGTGTATGGGCAGCCTGATTTAGAGGGCTGCAGGGGTGCATGTGGCCAGGCTAGAGAAAGGCTTTGCATGCTTTTGGTTTCTCAAGGAGGTGGAGACTGTGAGTGAGTCTGCAGGGTAACAGCACATGGATATGAACCCTGCTGTCTTGGTTTGAAAGACGTGTCTGCTAGGGGAGGCAGGAGCCTCCCTTAGAATGGAAAATGTAAACCCCTTGCCTCTGAACTATTATAATTTTGAAATTAAGGGGCTCTCAGGCAAAAATATGAGGATAGGAATAACAGCTCTTTACTGGTATGTATAATAAAGCAAAGAAACAACAACAACTGCAGCATTAACACCAACCAGAGCAGGAGCCCAGGGACCCCTCCGGGCCGCGGGCATTTCCCGTGGTGCAGTTCCGGGCACGGCCGGCAGGGAGCGCTGCTGCTCCCCGGGCAGGGCGGGGGCAGTGATTCCTCCAGGCCTGCAGGGGGCGGTGTGGGCAGAGACGGTGATTCCTCCAGGCCTGCAGGGGGCGCTGTGTGCAGGGACGGTGAAGAGCGTGGTGATGGCGGCTGGGTCCAGACGGGAAGGGATGGAGGAGAGGCTTTGGTTCACAAACCCTGGGGCAGCTGATCCCAGTGCCCCAGCAGGACTCTGAGAAGCACCAAGCTGGAATGGCAGGAATGAGCCGTTCCCGGGGCGGTAGATGAGATGTATCAGAAACTCTGGTGGTAGCTGGAACTGTGGGATGTCCTGGCAGGACAGGGGTGCAGGGCCCAGCAGCAGAACAAAGGCAGCTCCTGGCTCGGTCACGGCAGTGGCTGTGAACTCCTCTCCCCAGACAGCAGCCCCACTGGGGTCATCCTCCAAACCCAGAGCAAGAGAGAGAGAGCAGCTGACCCCAGCCTCATCCTTTCCTTGCCTCCCAATTTCCCCATATCTCTGTCCCTTGGAGAAAAACTCCCAGAGAAAAAGAGGTGTAGCCAGATGCTACATTTCTCTCCCAACCCTAGCCACTTCTCCTGTTTTTCTTAAGTACCCATAAGTGCCCAGCAGTTGGTTTCCTAGCAACTTATGAGAAAAAATTCTATAAGTAAAAAGAAAGGAAACCAGCCCCCAACATCTACACACCCTGAGTGTCTCCCAGAGATATGCATGAGGAAAAATACTCTGGGCTTTTCCTGCAAGAGGTAGCATTCACATGAGACCTTTTTACAGCCAGGCTGATTCCCAGGAAGAGCATTTCACCCTATTACTAGGAGTACAGCTACAGTCCCCCACCTGTGCAGCTCTTCTCTGTGTGTTTTCAATGCAAAAATATAACACCTGGAATACCTATGAGTGCTCACTCCAGCACTCACCTTGCCAGCAACCTCTGAATTCCTTCAGCCACAACTCTTGAAACATTTCCTTGAAACACTTGGGGCCGAGATTTGCTCTCACGTCTCTTGTCAGGCCTCTGTGAATCGCTGTGCACCCACCTCCTCAACGTGTATCAGGGATACACATGGTAGGCACCAAGTAGCAGATGATCAGATCCAGTACCTTCCTTAGTGATCTTTTCTTCAGTGTTAGAAAGCCAAGCTATGTTACAAATACCATAAAAGGTATCTGCTCCCACTAAAGGCACTGCTCGGGAGAATGGTAAGCACATGCTGAACAAAAGGAAGGCTACCAAAAACAGCAGGAAAAGTGCTTGATACATTTTTACTTTATTTGCATTCAAGAGAGGTAAACATTAATGAAACAGCTTATTTGTCTCACAGACTGAACCATTTATTTAACAGAAAACAGACTAGCTAGTTTGAGAAGCTCAAGATCTTTTTGTATGATTCTGCCCAAGAACTCTGAGCAACATGGGTTTCTTCTGAAAAAAGACAAGATGTCTTCTATAGCCATGCCAGTTCAAGTCTAGCCTTATATTTTGTGTTGGAAGGATTTTTTGTGGTGCTTTTCTGATATGTGTCCAGTTTGAAATAATGTATCATATCATTTTGCTTTCTGTAAAAAGAAAAACAACCATTATTGTCATTGTAACTGTTCTGCATTGACAAATAGTCCCAGAGCTGAAACATTACTTTCTGGCATTTAACAATTAATTCAGAGAGTTCTCAAACTAAGAGAATTCCTTATTTTACAGAATTTCTTCGCTTAATGGAAATATTTGAATAGAAACAAATGCATGTTTCCTGATCTACATTTGTAAAAAGAAAAGTGACTGAATTGTATATTTAGGAGACTCCCTCTGGAGGAAGATGGGATCTGTGACTTTAAAAGGTCATTGAATACTGTTCAAAAGAAGGGCATTTTTAACCTACTATTAACAAAAAGATGATGAGTGCTGTTAATTGTTCCTCTTGCTTGTCAATTGCTTTCTCTTTATTGTTTTGACTTCTAGACCTTAGTGTCTTTATGATTTGGTCTGAACCGAAGTCCCTTTGGCTGCTTCCAGTATATCTGTATTTTCAGGTGTATAATTAAATGCAATATTGGCCTTAGTGTGATTGCAAACACAGCAGACATTATGAGAATCCCACCATTAAAATTTATAGTGAAATATCTTATAAAATATATTTTAAATGTTAGAACACGTTCTCTCATAGTCTAGTTAAACTCTACAGTTTTATGACAGATTTAGAGTAATTGCAGTTATTAAGTAGGAGCACTGTTACATTATCCAGGAGAGAACCTTGACAGTTGTTGTAGATAAATGTCAAACTGAAGCAACATACGTTTTGTTCTTTGTTGATTATAATTAGGATTTTTATGAATACAAAAACTTTTATAGGTCTTCTTATAAGCAGAAGATGTGTCAGGTCATTATTATTTGCCCGTTACTAGTTTGAGAATCATTATCTAGATAGCTGGCTTTATAATTCTCAGCAATCCATTGCAGATGGGTTTTTGTCTCTACCTGCCAAAGCAACAGTCTTTTCTAAAGACTTTGCAACCCTCAGAGACAGGTACCAGTGCTGTCAGCTACTTGCACTGTACTGTGGCTTAAACTTCAGCTTGTTCCAGACTTCAAGAAAATGCTTATATCAGCAGCTGAAATATTTTTTTGCTTTTGATTTCTTGCAAGGAAGTCTTCACTGCCAAATGGCAATCACACTGAAAGCAGTGGAAGTAGTTCTCTTTGTGTAGTTCTCCATGGTGCTCCATGGGAGCCAAGGTACTCAGCACCTGGCACTGGGGCATGCCATCAATTTGCAACTACAGTAAATTATGTTCTTTTATCTAAATAATTATTTTTCCAGCCAATGTGTGGCAGCTAACTGTTACCTTTATACCCTACAGAGCTTTTCAAGTCTAGCTTCTGATGTGTACTGGGTCAGCCTCTAGAGCCTTTTTGCAACGACCAACTACTGCAGCAATTGTTAGTCCTTGAAATATTAGAAAAGATCAGAAAATAAAAAAAGTCAGACATGGAATAGAGTTAAACTAACAAGCAATAAAATGTGTAACAATAAAACATTTCATAAGCACATTAGCAGCAAGTGAAAAGTGGGAAGGAAACAATGGGCCCACTATTCAAGGGGACAAGAACGACAGTTGAAAAGAGGCAAAAATATTTAATGCTGTTTTGCTTCAGTTGGATAACATGATACTCATTTGCACTCAAAGGGTAAGAATTCAAGCCAGAATAAAGAAAAACAAATACAAGAGTACCTAGATAAGCTGGTTGCTTTGGGCCTGATGAAATCACAGGGGGCTGCTTGAGACAATTTTATACAACACAGATGAGGTTACAGAAAACTGAAAAGGACCAAACAGCTGAAATTTAACTTACCTAGTTTTAGACATGTACAGAGTGGATATCTATGTCTGAATAGTTAATGGAAAAAAAATTGCCATCTTGATGGTGAGATTCTTTTGGCCTGTTATAGACACTGGTTTAAGGATTTTATGAACACTGCCTTAGACCCCACTGACTTTTGACTAAAACTACTCTGATTTGGGCACATGATTTCTTTAAAACAGAAAAATGGTCGTTTACCAGTAGTTACCAATTGCTTGCTATTAAACTGAAAGAATGTATGAGGAGGATGTCACTAAAGGTCTGTCCCATGTCTGGTAGATTGTTTGGTGCCGGCATTAGTAATGGGGACAATGTACACCAGAGAGCTGGTTACCACTTTGCCAAGGTGACTGTAATAGCTCTATGCATATCAAACTGATCCCTACAAACTAGAGAGCCAGCCCGGGAAAACATGGATGAAAGTCATTGAAGACCAGTGCAAAATACTTTACCAAGGTCAAGGAGTCGACTATACAAATATGACATAGGGACCACCAACAACCTGCAGTTGTGGAAATAGTATAGCAAAGCAGACCAAAATCCCAACAGGTATCATTTAATGAACAAACAGGACTGCATCATCAAAAACAAGCAAAATTATGCCTTTGATAGATTGAGCACTGATGTAACTTCACAGTTTCCCAGGCTGAGATAGCAAACAGAAAGTGTTTCCCTGTGTGGATGTGAGGAGTAATGAGACAGGTTTGGCAGAGCAATTTGGGCACCTCCGTCCTGCAGCATTCACCACATGGGATGAAAAAAAGCCCTAAGTCCTTTGGAAATATGGCAGCTAGTGTATAGGTAACTCCTACTCATCCCATCCCACAGCTCATAGTTACATGACCCAGAAGACAAATAAAGCTTCAAGAAGTACTTTGCTGACCTATTGGATTCTCTGGAGAACCACAGGTAGCCTGGCCTTGATTTTAGGGGTTTATTTGGGGTGGGGTGGTTTTTACTATTTCTTTGTCCTTAGACCCTGTATAAGAACACACTGGTGTCACATAAAAATGCAGGGCCTGGTTCCTGTCTTCTGTTCTGGAGGAAGGGAGGGAAAATTTCCCCTTTCCCCTTTTATGGGATGATTTCACCCACCAAAATTCCACTGAGCAATTGCATAAAAATGTAAATAATATTCTAGTTCATTTTACTTCTCTGTGATCATCTATTTTCTAGGGCTAAACATTTGATCTTAGAGTCACCATGAGTCTTAAAATTAGGATAATCTCTTTTGAATGCCTAATTTTTTTAATCAACTTTCTACTTTCCAAGTCAGAAATGAAGCTGCTGAGTAATCAATAATCTTGTTCAGTAGGTACAGCTGTCTTTGCAAGGTAATGGCCAGGTCCTGCTATAATGAAGGCAATGGCAAGTTTTTATTCACTTCAATAGGAATAATATTGAACCCTGGATTAAAGAAGCCCACTTGAAGCAGGGTTTGTAGAGAGAAGTAATTATCATTTTTAGACTAGTCAGAAAACCAGAGAAATTCTGTGACACAGAGACTCTTCATTAGATCTGGAAAAGATATACCAAACTTCAAATTCATTTCAGGAACTGCTCATCTTAATCTGCTTATTTTTTTTTCTATTAAATGTTTTAAGATAAAAAGAGTGACAGGCATCAGGAAAAGGAAGTATAGACTAGTAAATGTTATAAAGAATTGGAGTTCAAGATTTTATTTTTCTCTGTTTTGTATTGAGCTATTCTTCAGATAATTCAGATATTCTTCAGCTAATTCTTCAGATTGTGTTTAGAGTTTCTTGACACTACTATAGTGGTTTTCATTTTTACTTTCCTCAGGACCACTGGTTAAGTTACACTAGGCATAAATGTTTGACTGTGAGTTTAACATTATTTTGTTTGCTGCTGCAAGGACTGAGGTGCCACCACTCCCCTTCTGAAATGAGACATTTAATTCAGAATATCCTTCCATCTAAAATTAGTCAAAGTTTCACAATGAAAGAAAATTATTATTGCTATCATTGCTTTTGATGATTATAATCTTTAGAGTAGTAAATATTTGGCTTACTTAGCACAGATTAACAGGACACATAATCTGTTACTTTGTGGCTGAATAAGGCTATCTAAATGAGAATTTCAAAAGCTATTTGGGATGGAAACTACTTTACACAAAGGTCTGTTCACTGTGTCCCTAAAATATACTTTTCAGTTGCTATATATGATAGATATTTTAGCTTACCACAGCTGAAAATCTGGCCCCTTCAATTTTTGTTTTATTGTGTTACTGTTCCAATCTCTTGGAAGATGTCAGAAATCACTTTGATATTTTTAAGTGATTTTCAGTGTTGTCTATGTTAAGATTTCCTGAAAAATGAAGGTTGACTAGAATGAGGCAGCCACGTGATGAGGCAGCCATAAGATCTTCTTATCTGAATGAGGATTACAGCAATGTGTATTTTAATATCATTATTCATAACTGGACAGAAGTGAAAGTTCTCCGGTGGTAAGGATAAAATCTTTCAGCTATTTTAAAAATGTGACTCAGACTGCAAGTCGTTTATGTGATTTAGCCAAACATAGTTACATTGCTCATAGCTGGGAATCCGATGTGTATGGGACACATCCCTTGCTATGGAAATTGCTGATCCCATGGTCAACAGCTGTAATGTGCAAAGCACATTAGCTAGTAAAATAGCAGCAGAAGTTAGTGATGGAGTTTCATTTAAATATCCCTAAATGAATGCCCAAATAAGTAAACATAAGATATTATATTAAACAATAGCTGATAACTCAGCTTAACCAAGAGAACCTGTGAGTCTGTGCAAAGCAAACCTGCGCTGGCTACATGGCTTGGAGATTTGCCACTGGATTATGAAGCAGGATAAGAAGTGTTAAGAGTCCTGTGAGCATGAAGAAATTCTGTGCATGCATTCCAGAAACCTTTAGCTCAACATGGTGCTGAATCCAATAAACAAGTTTATAGAATGATGCACCAAAATGGCAAAATCCCCCACATCAACTCTGCTGGGGAGGGAGGTGCTACAAACAGGAACAACTCAGGGAGGATCTGTGAACAAGGTGATAAATTCCAACTCAGAAGAGAGATATAAATGAGCAGCAGAATGTGGGAGTTCAGGGAATCAGCACAGCACCCACACCATGAGCATTTCAAGGCACTCTGCCATCTGACACAGCTCAGTGTTTTAGATGCAGGTTGTGCAAGGAGCCCACTGCGGGGATGGAAAGGATGAGTGTGAGTCAGGCTGCTGACTGGGTTGCCTTACTGAAGACTGGGATTCAGCTGAACAAGTCATTGTGTCTGCCAGTCAGACATGGATGATCTCCCTAGTAAAAGTTGGTTTAGTTCAGTTTGAAAATGAGGCCCATATGAAGAATGTAAGATGTTTTAAGGAACAGGAAAAGGCTATCCGGCCTCAAAGGCATGATTTTTTTCAGTCTTTTTTTTTTTTTTTTAAGTCTATCAGTGCTTATTCACTATGCTTTGTAATCCTTTGCTCCTCTATGAAAATCACAGAATTATAGAATCACAGAATCATAGGATCACGTGATCACAGAATCACAGAATCAGAGAATAAGCTGAGTTGGATCATCACAAGGATCATCAAGTCCAACTCCAGTCCCTGCACAGCACCATCCCCGAGTCACACCATGTGCCTGAGAGCATTGTCCAAATACTTCTTGAGCTCTGTTAGGTTTGGTGCTGTGGCCACTTTCCTGACGAGCCTGTTCCAGTGCCCAACCACCCTCTGGGTGAATAACTTTTTTCTAATATCCAACCTAAACCTGCCCTGACACAACTTCCAGCCATTCCCTCGGGTCCTGTCACTGTTACCACAGAGCAGAGATCAGTGCCTGTCCCTCCTCCTCCCCTCTCAAGGAAGTTGTAACTGCAATAACTCCCCTTAGTCTCCTCCAGGCTGAACAGACCAGTTGAACTCTGCTACTCCTCACATGGTTTTCCCTACAGAACTTCACCACCTTCATCGCTCTCTTTAAGATGCTCTCCAACAGCTTTATATTTGTCTTGTATTGTGGCACCCAAAACTGCACATAATATTCAAGGTGATGCCGCCCCAGAGCAGAGCGGAGCAGGACAATCCCTCCCTTGCCTGGGTGGTGATGCTGTACCTGATGGCCCCAGGACACAGTTGGCTCTCCTGGCTGCCAGGGCATTGCTGGCTCATATTGAAGAGACAAAGGAGAAAACAGAGAAAAAAGATCCATAGAGCTGTCTCTCAACTAATTTCTGTGCTTTGCTGCAGTTACCTTTCCCGCTGACTTTTTTCACATGTTTATTAAGCTTTACATAAAATAGTTGTGCGTGACTTCTTAGTTTCCTCTTTATTTGAGGTAATTTGTCATTTTTGTTTAGTGTCTGATCAGTTTTGAAACCACACATCAACTCTACCCATACTTATATATGAGCTATATGGATAAAATATGTGTACAAGCATATATATACAAACATGAATGTAATTCTATTTCCGTTGACCAGGCTTTTGTTGTAAAAGTGGCAATAAATGTAACAGTTTTAACTTTTCATTATCAACTAAGTTAGTGAAACCAACTACTGCTGTCTTCATTTTGTGAATTATGTTTGAAAGTCATTCCCATTATTAACAGAATACATAGTAAAAATATTTGATGCAAACATGGCGTGCAAAGAATATACAGATGACAATTCAAGAAAAAGAAGACCAAAAGTGAATCTGAGAGTTTAATGCAGAAAAGCTAAATTTTGAAATAGCAAATGTCAGATTTCAAGGCAAGGTTTTGGTTTTGAAATTGCAAGAGCAAAGTAATAAATGGAACTTGTTTTAGTATGTTACTGAGAAAATGCCCAAACTAGTACTATGCAGAAAATTATACTTACCATTTGTGTAAGGGAGAAAAAATAAAGCAAATATTGTGTTTTGCTCACAGATTCTTTTTAGGTTTTATTCTCTGCTTTTTACTTCTTCTCTTGGAAGAAAAAACTAAAAAGGCAAAAGAATCTCATTTCCTTTAAAGATGGAAATCAAAAATTTCCAAACATTTTGTTTTAAGACATAATTTCTACCATTAAATAAGCTACTATATTACTGTTTGCCAAGGGAGTTTGCCTCCTAGCATATTTCTTGTTGAGCTGAACCGAGCAGAATACCAGTTTAGAGGCTTCTGTTGAGAGTGCTTGCAGCTCTGCCTACAGGCATAGTGTAGGGTTCTTGCTCTGTAAATCACTTCAGTTTGACAATAGTCATGGATTTGTGAAATCAAAGATGGTCATCGGTAAACCAGACACAGGCAGAAATGGCTATAAGAGAGACTTTCTGGATATTAGCCATTCTGCTGAGGGACAAGAATTATTTTCAGTGTTTATAAGTTCACCCCAGTCAACTCATATGTGTATCTAGGAGGAGTTTGAAAATTACCTGCACCAAAATCCTTTGGATACTTTTATACTCAGCTTGAACTAGCTGATGAGGTGAATGCATTGGAATGCTCTACCTAGTGATTTATGAAGAGAATGAGTCTGTAATCTTTCCTCTAGGTTAAAGCCACCAGGCAACTATGATGTGGGGATCTGCCCAGGGCAGAATCAGAAACATTTACCCACAGATAGCATTTCAGCCCTACAAAACCCAAGAAGATCATTAGTATCCATCATCTTTTTGAAGCAGAAATGCTGTATTTATGTGGGAGATTCTTTGTCTTTTGATGTTTCTACTGCCCCTTCCCATCAATACATCAAACATTTTTTTGTTTAGCTGGGCTTCTCTTGTGGGTGTGTTCTGTAATATAAGGAGATCTGAATTCTCTCCTGGAAGTGTCTTTCCACTGACTGCATGGAGAGCCTAGCATAATTATACTGTTAATTTAGGAGAGCCTAAAGTCAGGGAAGCTGAGTCTGACATACTGAGGCTCTTTGTGAAAGCTAAATCCATAAGGACCATGCCAACATGAGTGAACTGAAATGAGCTGGGATATGGGTGCTTGCCCTGGCTCACAGTCATCCACAGAGTTTACCTTTCAGCATCACCCCTGATATAGCTTTGGCCACGGCCAGCTAGCAGTCCCAGCCAGTGCCTAGGCATAGTTCAGGGGTTAGCAGAAGCCAAGGGCTGCTTTCAATGGCAATTTGGATGCAGTCTCCCTGTTTTGGATGAATAGCGTGGTGGGGAACAGACAAGACAATTCAACTGTATGGGTGTGAGTGATGACATGGCAGCTGGCCTCGGGGCTGCACAACAGTTACTGGTGCATTGTATTTGCTAAGGCAAATACAACCAAAAAGACTCAACTGTTGCACCCCTTAATTATATGTGCTCCATCACCAAGTGGAAAACAGCAAGACCTTCTCTTCAAAGCAAAGAGAGTGCTAGCAAAGAGAATGATCAAAGAACTCCTAGAGCTATACAGCAGGACATGCTAAGAAGCAGAATAATAGAGATCTGGGCCAGATCTCTAAAAGTAATTAGATGCGTGTTTTCACTTGGGATTTTCAGCTGTGATCCCTCTTGTTGAGATAGGTCCCTTAGGATAGAGCTTTTCCTATAAAGGGTCATGCTGAATACTTTCAAGGAACTCAAAGTAACAGATGAGCCAGGAAGAAGACTGAGAATTCAGATTAGTATCCCAGTCCTTAATTAGTACTCATTTATACAGAGTGCAGAAGTTTTGGCTGAACTAAACTCAGAACAAGTTTGATGCTGTAACTTGGCTAAATGAAAAATCACTAGGTACACAGTGAAGTCAAATTTCAGTCCCTTGTCAGAGTGAATTATGCTAAGAGACAGCCTTTTATGTTGGGTTTAAGTCTGATTTCATAAGTCATAGTATTAAATTTCTGCACTTGCCATTTGAGATAGGTGCCTTTTATAGCAGAGAGCATTGTAGGCCTATTATTTTGCCCATACAAGACATCTGTAAGATGATAGCATTTATTTATAATGTTAGTACTTTATCCAGCACAGAGCTAGCTCATGCTGGTACCTTTCTCCTTAGCACTCTGAGTATTTCCAGCTGGTCACACCAAATAGCCTCCATTTCCTCATGTGGAACACTCACCAGTTGTTTAACCCCCTCCTCCTTTCCTTTTTATTTTTGCTGCTGGAAGGACGTGGGTGATGATTTATAGAGCATGTCCAATTGGCTCTGTTTGCCTGTGCTGGCCTGCTTCATGCACAGTGAGGTCAGTGCTGTATTTGTAGGTAACCATCCAAGGAAAACACCTCACAGCAGGCAAAAATGCTAACTAAGTAAAACAAACTCAGGAATGTGATCATCTGTTTAGCAAGGTTTTCAGCAGTCTTTTCCATTACACTAAGGTTTCAGTCCAGTTCTACAAATTCATAAATGAGCATGGTACCGAAATATCCCAGGCAACCTCAAGTGCATAGGAAATTTGATTTGCTGAAGAGTGTTTGAATGGGGTAACAGGGGTAGCTCCTTTTAAATGATGGATTTAGCAGTATGTACATTTTAGTCCAAAATGTCAAAGGAAAAAAAAATGTAGGCATGAAATTAAAAGCTATGAGTTTTGTTCAAGTTTTACAAGGCAAAACTAGAATTACAGAACACAAATTATCTCCTGTTGCCCAATTGTTAACTGCATAGTGGGCCCTTTTGCTTACCTCTGATCTAATTCCCAATGAGAAATTCTGCTGATATTTAGGGAAGTTTTGATCTCATTTACAGAGCTGGGAGCCGACACCTGTCTCAGGTTTTCTGTAGATGTAAAGCCAAAAGTATCTTTCATCATGACTGAGTGCAGAGTGAGTGCAAGAATTCCCAGTTCTGCAAGAGGGCAAAGTGTGCTGGCAAGCCCTCCAGAGTGAGATCCTGAGAGGAGCAGGACGAGGCTGCAGCGGGCGAAGGACTGAAGTCATGGTCACAACTTTCTTGGTGGAGCAGGCTGGCCACAGGGAGAGTTGCAGGTTGTGTTTTCTGGTGAGTGGTGTCCTTGAATGGGTATAAAAAAGGGTTCCTGGGAAGATAATTATGTGGAAGCATGTGAGAGTTTCATGGCATCTGATCCGCTGCCGAATTCCCACAGCATGGAGTAACTGGGTCGCGTGGTAGAAAGGCGCACAGAAGTGACAGGTAAACTGCAACGCATACATAGCCCTCTGACTATCAGGTGGCATATGCTGTGCTCTTTACAAATTGCCTCCCCCAGCCCGGCCAGGCTCCCAGCCCCTCTTGGAGGTAGGAAGTCACACTGTGCCCATCTGGCAGTGCCGGCGGCTGCACCTGGCAGCTCTCGCTGCTGCGGTGGCTGCGCCTGCCTTTGCCGTAATTAGTTTGTATCTGATTTCAGCTCATATGGAAGGGTAGAGGGATAGCAAATTACTTGCAAGTGGTTTGTAGACTCTGTGAAACCTTTTTTTTCTTGCCCAGCACTGCTACCCAGCTGAAGTTCTATCCCTACAAAAGCATTTTTTTCTTTTTTCTTTTGTACATAACTACAGCTATGTATTATATTCCTCTGTCATTGCTATCCCCAACTATGATTTTATACTCACTTCCAATCTTCTCTTTCCTCGGCAAACTTGCTTATGAGATGAGAAAGGCAAATACTTTTTTTTCAGTTTTATAAAAGCTCCACCATTTTTTGTGAAGTACAAATGTTTTGACAGATGAATCTGTACCAGAGAGACCTTGTCCAATTGCTTCTAATTCAGCAGCCCTGTGTTGCAATAGTCTAATTCTTAAAACCCTTAAACAAGGCAAACTCTCCTAATGAGGAGACAAAATCACTTCAGATAATTCAGAGGAATTTGATCTGCTTAATATCATGCTTGATTTTTCGAGACATTTGGGGAAAACTAATCTATCAGGTCCATCTCTGCATCTATGTCAACAATATTTGGGTCCCAGCTATTACAGAGGTAAACTGGCATAAGCCAAAGAAATGAGCTTTGCTTTAAAGGAGACTGTGGACCTATATGATAGTAGGTGGAAAAGCAGGAAATCAATTGCTGCTGTCAGAGTCCACACATTTTCTCTGCATTAGCAAAAGATTTAACAACAAGGAGCCTTACTGCCCCTAAGTGTCTGTGTCCCAAAATCAGGGGGCTACATCCTGCTTTCAAGCTTTTCACATCCTTGGTTCTGAGGTAGGTGGCAGGCATCTGCTAATGAACACTTGGCTTTACAGAAATGTTTCTATAATCAAATCAATTCTTTTTAAACTTCATTATTTTTGGCCATAGAGCTGTAAGTGCTATTGTGCTCCATGAGCCAAGTCTGTTACCACTAGATAAGAAAGAGATGGATCAAATTTGCATTTCTACATGTGCAAATGAGAAGTCCCCAGCTTCCCCTCCCCCTTTCTTTCTAATGCTTGTCCTTGTTTTTTCAAATCTCTTTTTTTTTGTCTGAAATACTTGCCAGGTGGTGAAAAATCTTGCTTTTCTCTGTAAACGCTGTGTAATACAACACAATGCAGGGCCTTTTTTTCAATGATATATTGGTTTCTATGTTTTTATAAAAATAGCTATGAGGCCAGAAAAAGCATCTACATGCTTTCCCCCAGATTTATTGCATATATTATACTTTTTCTACTTCAGTGGGCTTCTATCTCTGTGCCAAGCAGGACAAGTGCCTATATGACAAAACCCCTCCTTCTTTTGCACACATGCACGTACATATGAAACCGAAAACCTGCTTTTCATTAGCATAGCCAGCACAATGGAGGCAGGAGTGGAAGCAAGGAGAGAATTTGAGATTTATGGCGTCAGACATCTCATGTGAATGAATGTTCATGCCTTAATGTAACTAGCAGCAGATAGAAGATAAGCCCAGCACTGAAAAGAAAAGCTGCTGTTTCATATTGTGAATATATGCACTTACATTGAATTCTTTCTCCGGGTAGCTTCTTATTTCAAACTAATTTACTACTTATGAGCTGAATCCCAAAGCACATTGACTCATTCACACTGGATGCAGATGTGCACATGCTAAGAACACATGTGGAAAGGTAAAACTTCTGTTATAGCTGAGGCCAGCTTTGTCAGCATAATGGCTGCAGAATTAAGGACTCCAGGCTAAGGCATAACAAATACAGAGAGCCCTGGGCACATATTACTCTGTTTACAAAAAGTGTGTATAATAATTTGTCTTCATACTAAGAATATGCATTTTAACTCTACTTCTACATTTTATTTTAATTTTAGATATCTAATAATAACAGCATAATATATTTGACAGGAAGAAAAATTTTAGCATTAAAAAAAGGAATATAATTTTTTTCACATTCAGCTACAGAGTAATTTAGAAAATCTCTGATTTCCTGCTGAGAAATTGAACCAAGACATGGTTCAGTTATCTGAGTACAGCATCAGTAGTCACTAATTCTTGAGCCCTTTTTTTTCTCTTTTTCCTGAAACTGTGATCAGGTTGTTTCTCCTCTTTGTACATAAATGCTTTTTATAATATAGTAGATTGCATCCACATGTTCTGAACATCCATGGATTATACGTATTAGGGAATCAGATCCAGGCTGCATGCAAATGGATCCAAGTGCATGAAATTCAATGCTATTTAGTCAAGTTTCAGTGGCATATCCATCACTTAAGTTTTTCTCTATATTAGCAAAGCAAATTTGAAGGTATGTATTGTTAAATACAATTCTTAGATGAAGCTTACAGGTGAGCCAATGTCCATTCATAGTGAGACAAATCACTTGGGAAAATACTATGTTTTTATTAGTTATACCAGAAGTTAATACAGTTTAATAATTTTCAGTGAATAAACATTATTATGTGCATTTCCAAACTGAGTGAAGCTACAGAAAATAGGAAAAATGGTCTTATTTCCCCCCTAAAAGTCAGTATTGCTAAGCTGAACTGTTGTGGGTTCAATAGCTACACTAAGAATTGTCTGCTGGACTCTTTCAAAGTTTTGCTGTTACAGTACTCTCCCACTGAGGCTCCTTAACCTCATGGCTTTCAGTCTGCAGCAGCCAGACCTCTCACAGTGG
>VWZS01007284.1:1552802-1632775 GCA_013397075.1 Rhabdornis inornatus
TATATATATATATATATATTTTTTTTTTTTTTAAATCAAGCACCTCCTGAATCTATGACATAGAAAAGTAACCAGGTTCTCTCTTTTTCCCCAATTGATATTTGAATGAAAAACACGTTTTAAGTGTACTGCTATTGCTATTATAATATAATGTACCAGGCTCATGTTAGTGTATCTTTCTTAACCTTATCTGATCAGCTTCTCTATAAGTAACAAGGAACTAGCACTACAATCCTGGCAATCAGACTGGCAATAATAACAGATCATTGTGAATGTGAAAAAACAAAAAAGTTCTCTTTCTGGTATTTTTTTCTACAGTTTTGTTATAGGTCATGTACATTCAGAAGATTTGCAGAAAAGATAATCACAGAACCACAGAATCTTCTGAGTTGTAAGGGAAGAGAGAAAGGAAAAGGAATGCCAGGAAGGAATTCACCCAGCTGTGAGTTTGTATGGTGTCACAATGCACACATTTTTTCTGAGAAAAGGAGAAAAAAAATCAATTTCACTATAGCAAACTAAGACATCTGAACAATGGAGTCATCTTGAAACATTTCTATTTATTCTTTTTAACAAAAAATGTAATTTATTGTTCACAATAATATTCCATTTTGATCTAGGTGTAGCAGGCAAGATCAGAAGCCAGTGATGGAGTTGATTAATTCCTCATTTATTTTGTTTAAAAAGCCTTCTTTGTATTTATATATAATGTTGAGAATGACTCTTTGCCCTTGGACATCACAAGAATCAAATAGCAGAATGCATTTTCTGTAACAAAATTTCTAAACCTTGTCTAACTGGAAGTTTGTCCCCAGATACCAACATAGCATTTGCCCCAAATGCTGCTCTTCAGCATCATATCCCAGGCATCTCCTAGATGCTCTCTGGTCTGCCTCGACTTCCTCTGTTCATTCTGCTACACAGATACACAGATGGACTCAAATCAGTCCCACTGTTTGTCCATCCAGTGCTGGACAACTTGGATAGCACAGCCCCTTCCTGACAGCATTTGTACTCTGGAAAACAGTTTTCTATTACTACTTCTGTCACCAAACAAAGGAACAGCTTGTCCTTCCATCATGTAGCCCCTGCAGAAATGGTTATAGCCCAAGCCCCACCATAACATGGATAATCTTATACCATAGACAATATTCCAATGAGATATTTCCTTTCTTTATACTGCAAAGATGGAGGTCCCTAACTGGCACCTAAACCTAAACATAAATTAAAGTAATAATTTTAAATTAGTGAGTGTTATTTTTTATGTAGTTAATGCAGTTTGTTACATTTCTTTGAAGATTTCTAATCTGCCAAAGTTTAAGCAAAGTCAAATAAATAAAATTATTTTTATTAATTTAATTTTTTCCCAGAAACCTTACAGGACTTCCACCGCTTTCTACAGATATCAGACAATAAAGTAGATACATTCAGAGCAATGGCTTCAACATCTGAAACTGAGCATCCTAAGGTGCACCTGAGCACCTGAGGTGTAAGACAGAGGCCTGTTTTCATCCTGACTAAATGATTTCAAAATCATATTTAACTTTGAACCATAGGCTCACTGTAAATAGTATTGAAAATTACCTCTAAAGTTTAAAATATGATCTTTCAATGTGATTTGGTTATTCCAAACACAGATTCCCACTTTGAAAAAATAAAGCCCTGGAATTTGTAACTTGACACTTTTAGTTCTGTGGTAGCTGTAACTGCAAATTAAAAAAGGATATTCAGCTTTCAGATCTGTCTTAGATTTTATTAATATGGTGTTGCAGATAATGAGCACTGCCAGATTAGTACTAGCTCCCTACATTTGTCCACTGAAGTACAAGAAACCTGTCTCATGATTAACATCCAGATAGTCAAATGATTACCATATTCAGATACGAGAACTAAAACTAATGTGGAAGTAAGGCAGAATGGGTAGTGGGAGAAGTCTACCTTCTGTTTCCTAGTGATGTAGGTTTTTATTTCCTCCAGCATGAAAATATTTCTGATGAATAGGGGCAAGACACATAATAGCACTTTAAAGAATGCAAAAAGAGAATGTGGTAGAAAATTAGGAAGTCATCATAACCTTGATAGTTAAGTGATGTCTGCTTTGCTCAGGCAGCATTGGTCCTGGAGTGCTCCTTGTGAGTGCTCAGCCAAAAGGATTGGACAGGGCTGCTGCTCCTCCTCCCTTGAGCAGCAAGGCACACAGCAACTGCTCTTGATTACATTTCTCATATAGTGTTGACCTGATCTTACAGGGAGTGGCAAGGGGCCCTGAAGTCCTGGCAGGCACTGGAGTGCAGATGAGGATGTGGCTGAACTCTCCATGAGGCCACTGTGGTTTCAAGGCCACATGTGCTATGGCACTATCAATAAATAAAAAAATAAGGGTGTCAAGGACAATGTATCTGCATTCTCATACTGCCAATGTCAGTGCTGTCAGCCGGACAGCTCCCGCCACCTCCCCAGATGTGCACGTCACCCGATGAACGTCACGTCACATCATTATCTTTTGTCATCCTGTAATGAGCAACCAGATGCTGAAGACAACCTGAGCTCACCAGTGGTAGTGTGTACTACCTGTCAAAACAAGGTAGGTCTAGGATGAATGGAGACTGATTCAAAGAATCATAGGGTGTCTTGAGTTGGAAGGGACCCATCAGGATCATCAGGTCCAGCTCCCAGCCCTGCACAGAACAACCCCAAAAACCACAACACGCGCCTGAGAATGTTGTCCAAATGCTTTTTGAACTCAATCAGGCTTGGTGCTCTGACCACTTGCCTGCAGAGCCTGTTCTAGTGCTTGGCCAATCTGGTTTTGAAGTGTCTGACTCTTCTGAGGCCTTGCCTAGAAACCAAGGCTTTCACCCAGTGCTGCAGATGCTGCCAGTGGTGTTGCTGTTTATCACTGGAGTGCCATAACTCCTCAGATCTTTTTTTGATCTGCCTTAGCCTAAACCTTATATTCGTGAAACTTGAATTCACTGATTGTGACAACAATTTCCATTCAATCAGTCTCACTAAGGTATTATGGGTCTCATGGTATTTCATTCAACAGAGAACAGAAAATAAGTGTTACTGTGGTGAGGTGATACAAGTAATAACTGTTAGTAGATAGTAACTTTAATGGCAGTGCTAGGCTAGACTGCAAATTAATGGTCTATGTTGAGCAAGCAACTGAGCCCCGGAAACAGATTAAGAAGGAGCCTGTGCTAAGACTGCCCGAAATGAGACTTTCCAGGAATCATCTGTGCAGCCGGGCTTCATGGGTCCTCAGCTGGGGCCTCATGAAAATCTAGACACTGTGATCATGCACAAAACTGATTGCATTATACTGTTCACATCATAAATGAGTGTACCTCTATATCTTGATCATAAAATAGTATTGCCAAATTTCATTACTGTATTCTAAGTCTTGTGATATTTGAACATAGGTCTTCCAC
Organism: Rhabdornis inornatus; assembly: GCA_013397075.1. Taxonomy (NCBI): domain Eukaryota; kingdom Metazoa; phylum Chordata; class Aves; order Passeriformes; family Rhabdornithidae; genus Rhabdornis; species Rhabdornis inornatus. Next base: position 1,556,237 of record VWZS01007284.1, read on the forward strand.
TTGAGATCTACATAAGGCTTTTACACTGCACATTAATAAAAAAAACCTTGTTTTGTTACCAAAGTCGAAAAGAAAAACCAGTACAACCATGTTCTAGGGGATCAAATGTTACAAAGTGATAAAACCGGAAAGAGAAAAAAAATTTAAACAGTCTCAGAAATGTTGGAGACCCAATTAATAATTGAAATTACAACATTGACATGTCATGTAATCAGTAAAAACTGCTGGATGTGCACGTATTTTAATGCATCTGTTCTTAAAATAGATATATACAGAGTTTGAACTTTATATTCCATTTCACATAAGAGCTAGGGGTCCTCAAAGTGCTCTCCACAAAATGCTGGTTTATATCCTTCCATATAGAATGAGGTTTGTATCAATTGCCTTCATGGAAAGGGGATTGGTGTGCAATGATATGGCACATTCTACCCTTATTTAACCCTGATGATTTTTAAGTTCACTTGCTGTTGTACAGTCCTTCTGGCTTATTTCCCTTTGTAACTAAAACCCACATATATTTTTACGCACTCCACAGCTGTGATTTGAGGAAAATAATTTTATGCTTAAAGAACTATTAAAATATTTGCTTAAGAAATTATCCAGTAATTATTTGCAATGGGCTTGTCTGCAGGTGACCTTCTGTAGCTAGCATGACAGGATGCACTGTTGTGAAGAGATGTGGTTTTGGAGGCACTATTTTTGACAAGGTGGGCACACTACCAGCCCACCACAATTGCTGCCAGCTTCTCTAGTGCTTGGAAACAGGAAAGCCTGCCTTACACGTGGCTCCTCAGAGCTGAAAAACAAGGCTGGCTGGTTGTACTTAGTTTCTATAAAATCAGGGCTCCTGAATGAGCAGGAGCTGAGACACCCCTTGTACTGGGGGCAGTCCCCCAGCACCAGGGCTATCTGGCCCCCATGTAGATACAGCTGCTGGGCTGGGAAGGAACTGAGCCCCACTGGTGACTGCACCCACTGCTGAAGATTAGGCTGCTCAGCTGACTGCAGGCATCTCTGCAGGAAGCAGACACTGATCTCCAATATCTCAATCTGACATAAAACTGGAATTTGTGGCTACTCAGGGAATTAATACAGCCTTGTACCAACTACAGACTACAGATCTTTTCTGAGGGGTGGCTATGCCTCCCTCCTCAGCCACTCTCAGTTCTTATGCAGCCCGATTCTTGCTGAGATCAGCATCATTCCATATTATTTGGAGCACTGCATATACACATATGGAGTCAGGTTTTCTGCTGCTTTGTATCTTGTGTAAAGCTTACAGCAGCACAGGGTGGATGAGGAATGCTCTGCTTTATCTTTTCAATTTCAAAATTTAAAATCTTCAGTGATTTAAATGAACACACAAAATTGAGGGCTATGACAAATCTAGTCTGTGCTCTTTCAATGCGCATCAGCTATGTTCACAGATATTAGTTTGACTGGACAATATTAATACTTTTACTATATTTTTTGGTAAGTATTTTCATTAACAGTAAAATAGCATAAGCAGTTCCTTGAGGGATTGAGGGTTTACCAAAGCTCCTTTGAAAAATGGCAAAGTAGTTTTGAATTTTAGAGCCGCAATTAGCTTCACAGATCTGTCATAAGGCTGATTTACAGAAGCACTGAGAACAGATAGCTCCTATAAGCTCTAATTGGAGCCATGGGTTCTTAGTCTGAAAAGTCAGTCCCTCAGCTGAATATCTAAAAGGTAAAGATCCAAATTATAGTATTAACATAATGTTGTGGAGAATGTCTTAATCGAGTAATAGGGAGAAGAAAAAATGTGTCCTCATACAAGGCAAAAACTAAAAGCTGTGTATTGCTCTTCTTATGAAGATGTAAGAGGGTCCCCCTGCTGCTTTTACCCCTCAAAACTATTTCAAATTAAGCTTAAAATAGAATGGAAAGGAACTAAAATTAAAAAGCAACCAAAGAGTTTGAATCCCCTTGTTCACTCAGTTATTGCTTTCATAAATCAAAACTAGACAGCATATGAATTGGCTGTACTCACATTGTTGTTTATTTGCCGTGCAGTTATAGGGCCATGGCAAAGCAAAACAAGATGATCATTGTTTCAACCAGACCTAGAGTCTTTAGCCTATCCCCTGCTGTCTGTTTCTGGTCAGACTAGCAAAAGCTAGTCTGGTCAGACTAGTAAAAGCAAGAACCAACGTGTTGTTTGGCTGCTGCTTTATTTTCCCTCACTCTCAGATCCCTGATTGACTTGACTGTGATTTAAAGGAATTCAGTTTTGTTGTGGCAGTTTGGGAGAAAGTCACATAACAAATGCCAACTTTGCCAAAAATGGTAAATGCCATGGAAATCACGGTTGTTTTAAAGCCAAAACTTGCAGGTATCTATGGAAGGTAATGTAATTTTAAGCATTTTAAGAAAAAAAAAACAACAGAAACTAAACCCAAGACTAGCAAAAGGCAGTGTTATGCCTTCTAGGACCTTTTTATTACTTCTACATAATGGTTTCTTGACACTTAGAGCTAAAATGAAAGATGGCATGGGCAAGTTAAACATACAAGCAGATAAGATGAATTGCCTTGTCAGAGTGTTTCTCCTCATCATCCCCAAACAGCTCTGCAATTAAAAAAAAAAAAAAAAAAAAAAGCCACTGTTTACTTATGTGTGTATAGAAAAGGAAAGACCTTCTGACGACACCATGAAAAACTTTAGTTTTTGTTATGGCTCCAACCTTCTGCCTGTCCTCTCTCATGGGCCCTCAAAGTTTACTGAGCTCTCAGCACAAGATCAAGACCTCTCATGAGCTGTTCTTTTCAATTGCTAGCATTAGTACTTTTCCCCTTTTCTGTATTTGGGTCTCAGAAACATATGGCTGGTTTTGCTTGGCCATCATGAATGATAGCCCCACATTGTCATAGCTGTCAACTTGCACAGAAAAATTCTCAAGTGTCAAATTGTGTTTACTAATATAAATAAACAAATTGAAGAATACAGACTCCTCCCTATGCCTTGGCAACCCTCCTAAAGAGACAGCTTTGTTTATAATCTCTGCCTCAGTTGCTCTCCTTTCATGGTTGCTTCAATTCATTTTGTTGAAGTTGTATACCCAAAACAAATATTAAAAACTATGGGAAAAAATTCAACACCAAAAATTGCTCAGAGGGTGCATCAAGTGTATCACACTCACTGTATGATTTCAGTTTTAAGGGAAAGTATAATTTTCATAATCAGCCATCTTCAAGCAATGAAGGATGTGTTGAAAAATTTAGAGAAGCACAGGACAGTGTAGCTATGTACTTAAAGTACTAAGTTAGAAGGGCATTTCTAGAGTAGGTTCTTCACCTTTAACATATGGTTAATAATGCCACTAACTTGAATGGATTCATTATGGATTTTCAGGTAGTTTAAATGAAAACACATTTTTCCTTTAATATCAAAGCATGCCCATTAAAGTTGCTTTTTACTGTGTTTATATCTCTCCCCTTTTGCAGTGCCGCACTCTCTGGTGTGTCTTTTTTTCACTCAAATAGTCAAAGAGCTATGAAGGGGCAGAAAGCAATTTTACTGTTCAAAACTCCATTATGCCTGAAAAAGAAAAATAAACAACCTAAAGACAAACCCATTCCCTCTGCATTCAATCACCATGATGAGAGAAAATGCACATTTTTGTAATCAAAGCTGTATGAAGCCTTCAAGTTTCTGTGACATGTGGATGGCAACAGATTAGTGGGTCAGTTCACATGATCTGAGTTGATATTGCATGCAAACACATTTCTCTAAATATTTCCACTCTTTGTCAATTTTCAGCAGGGTACCTGCCTATTTTCACTTAGTTAGAATTAATGTAGCAAAGGAGCAAAACTTGCATGCTCTTGGAGATTGCAGTGAAAACAGACATCGTCTTCTGGATCTAGACACGCAAGTCATAGAGTTTACCCTGGGCTTGCTCAGATCATCCGTGGAAGCTGTGGGAGTGAAACCCCTTTGATTTTGTCTGAAACAGACTAAGGAAAGTTAAAAGCAACTGCTCTGCAAGCAAAACTATGGGCAATAACTCTGCCAGGTTTAAAGAGTAACTGGGAGATACTGGGGAGAAGAAATCTCATTCCCTTGCATGGCTGGACCTGGAGGAGGACGTCTGCCAACAAACAGAATGACTCTGGACAAGAGGAGCAGCTCCACAGTGTTGGGAGCAGGAGCTTTCCAGAGCTGACCCGCTGTCCTCAGATGGACGGACTTGAAGCAGAACAGGCTTGTTCATTCCTGGTCTGAGACAATACCCATTCAAATGTAGGGAAATATTCCCACTAACACAGTCATGCTGAGCAGCCTTTGGCTACTTCTCTAAGACTGTTGACAAGGGCCAGTAGTTACTGTGGAATATGTGGTTCAAGATGAAATCCTTTCAGTGATTTTGCTAGGGAGAGAGGCAGAGAACAGGGTACAGCTGGTGCTGGAAACAGCTTTGAGCCCTGCCAGTTGGGATGAGGAGTTTCTCTTTGCTCCTGGGGGACCAAAGCCCCCCCGGGTACTGTGCAGCATCTGTGGTCCCTGTGCTCCCTCCGGGGGTTGGAAAGTCTCCTCGTAACCACTAACACCTGACATGCGTGAGATTTAATTCCTGACTTGGAGGTGAAACACAGCACAATTACTGAATCTGTTTCGAATTATAACCCAGCCTGGGTACAGACTACAAACTACAGCCCTCCTTGCTCAGCATTTGTCCACAGGAGACAGAGAGGCTTAAATAAAGTTTATACATTGAAACCAGCCTGACAGCAGCTGGGAAAATGCTGGAGTAGGGACAGTGTGGAGCCCAGCTCTTGCCTCCTCCCAAGGGAGGCGAGGCAGGAGTCAGATGGAGACTTTGCTGGGGGAAGCATCCTTCCCACCCTGTCCTTCCGTGGGGCAGCACATGGAGTCCTCCACCAGGAGGAAGGTGTGCATGGGTGCCTACTGCAGGACAGAGACCGCTGCGCTTGCACTGGGGCTGGCTCTGCTGCCCACCAGCAAGGCTGGGCAGCATGGAGGAAGCAGCCTTCCCTCCTCTTCCTCTCCACTGGGACTCTGTGCTTTGTCTCTTGGGTGGGCATTTGTGGCCTCCAGGCTGTGGCAGAGCCCAGATGGACCCGCCGGCAGAGAGATGAGATCAAGAAGCACTGGTGCATTGGCAGCTCCGTCTAAACAAAATCCCTGAATCCCACGCAGCATTTGCAAATCCAGCTAGAAGCTGAGGCATGGTGCAGGCACTGCAGGGTGTTTATTCCCCACCACCTCCCTGCTGGTTTCTGACAGCATGTATCATTTTGGAGAGGTACCCCAGTATCTTGCTCCTCCTTGATGGAAAGGCACAGAGGCACAGCTGTGCTTGGGTAGTGGAGGCCCCTCTGCTATTGATTCCTGCCCATTCAGCCCTGCTGTGGTATATAAAGTAGGTTTAGTGTGAGCTGTTTGCACCAGGGTCAGATTTATTCTCAGTGAGCATGGCTGTGCCTGACATTAGAAACACAAGTTGCACAGAATCTCATTTTTAGCATCCGCTATAATATGCTTTGTAGTAAAGTGTTCAACAAAGGAAAGGAGGATTTTTGGGAACAAACAAAAAGTTAAGCCAGCATGTCACAGCAGTTTCTAATGTAAGATAGCTGCAAAACCAGAGCTCACCATATGCTAAAAGTATCGTATATTTCTTATACCTATGGGAAAGATTTTTCTCTTATATCTGAAATGGACTGTATTACAAACAGCTTGTTAAATGTGTGACAGATCAGCTTGAAACGATGGTCCTTGTACTCTACAGGCCTGCACATTTGCTAATAAACTAACTACATATACAAACAGTCTGTTCCAGGGTTTAAGCTCCTATTACACTGGTTCATGTTTCAACATGCAGCCACTCCGTAGTTTGTGTTTTCAGCAGAACGAGTAAGTGGATGCATATGCATTACAATTCCAGACATCATTCCATACCAGATGTGGTGCCTTTATTTTTAGTACTGCAGGAGTGTCTGCTGACCCTTTCTCACCCCATGTCTAATGAAAGATTGACTGCTCTGGGTTTTCTTATGTTGAATTATATATTAGAGGACAGTGGATTTAAAAATTAATTCAAGATTAATTTAGGGATGACTGCACATGGAATTATTTGGCCAACAGATGAAAAATGAAAATTTCACTACAAAGAAAAAAAAATTGTAGAAGTGTCAAATTTTAATCCGATTTTCCATAAAGAATGATCATATTCTAAGACCCTTCTGAGAACTACAATTAATCATTCAGAGTGATACCCCTTTTCCACTTGCTATGCAAGCTCCCCTCTGAGCCAAAGCACCATCCGTGCTCCTCTGAAGCGGGGATTCATGTGCTCAGTCAGTAAAATAAATTAGCACTGTACCAAATGGCTCCAAATTCAGGAAACACAATGGCTGAAGCACACACTTAGGTGAAAGGAGGCTCGGCTTTTTTTTTTTTTTTCATGGACTAAAAGGGAAGAAAATCTAGTCTCACTTCTAGCCAGATTTATAGCTTCTACAAAGGCTTATAACTTTTTAGGCAAATGAGAAATTAATCAAAAGCCAGAAAATGGTTCTCTTTCATTTGAGGCTCTGTTAAATTTTAATGGCAGTGCCAGATGTAATACAGACACCCCTGCTTCACTAAATCAAAAGGAACACACAAAAATTGACTAAATTTTATCTAATATGTTTAACTGTTGTGGGATTTTTATATTAAATAAAAAAGAACAGACTATAATGAAAAGCAGGCTAAGGTGGATGCTAGGAGCTCAATTTACTGACTAAGGATACAAGTGTTTCAAAAAAGGAATAAATAATTCCTTTTAACTCATAAAACATATTTGTGAAAGCAAGACTTTGTTAACTAAAACTCTCAAATTGTCATTATTTCAGTGTTATGGTCCCATATTTATTCTCTTTCAGTCTAAGTATTTTAATATTGCATAATTTTTTACTGTGTGTAGGAATCCTTTTCTGGATATAAGGTATATGGAGGATGAAAAGAGGAAAACTGAGATAATACACAGTATTCTTCAACTGGCAGAATTATTTCTGGAGTTAACTTTTATGTATTCTCATGACCACAACTTCATTTGTTTGGATTTTTTATATCAGTTCTTAAAATTTTACAGTGCGAATTTTTTCAAGTGGTGACTGAAATGTAGATAATGAAGCCTCATGCAAATGAAACTGTAAACTGAAAAGAATTGTATGAAATTGAATGCACTTTCCATTGTGGAACATAGAAAATTTAAAGGCCCTGCTGCAATATATGAATAGTTCTGAGCACATAGTATATGTTAATGACAAATTAACTGGGCAGCAGTAGGTATAGAATAAAAATTGCATCAAATCAGGGGTTGCAGCCTGCAGGAATAGAGCAGCTGATCTGCATAAGCTCTCCCTATCTTCCAGTCCGTGCATCACGTTTCTCTGGTTTGTTACCTTATTAGAGAGGAAAACATTTATAAAGGGACTCCTGGAGGCTGGCTGATTTCTTGCTGAATCAGCCAGCTAGATATTGAATTGATTTCTACATCTTCCACCACACGAAAGCTAGAAAATATTTTTAATTGAACGTTCCCTTAATTTACAGGACATGCTGGTACAGAAAAGGCTGAGAAAGGCAACTAATGCAACAAATGCACCCTCTATTTATATACATAGCAATGATGAGGTCTTTCATAATTGGAAATTAATGATTATTTGATATGTGTTATTTACTAAAAAGCAATGCATAAACCATTAAATGTATATAACAGAAGCATAGGTGAAGTAGCATTCAATTCTGAAAAATAAATGGAATCTAATGTGGGGAGAGGTTTTGAATAGGGATTTGCTTCCAGTGTACGGTGAATAAGAATAAGGCCCTGTTCTTCCCATGATCAGATGCCAGTGACACTGGAAATTGTTTTGACAATAAGATCACTAGTTTTCAAATTAATCTGCTGAAGCTCAAATACATTTCATTGTGCTAGCAGGAGAAAGGTAATTTTGCTAACTCTATTTTAATAGATTTTTTCAGTCAAAAACTTATAGCTTAAAAATGCTGCTTAGAGTATTTAAGAAAAAAAAAAACAAAAATCTTTTCTCATGTAGTGCAAGATGTATAGGTCTATTCTTTATAGCCTTATGATAAATCTGTGGAAATCTGAAGTTTCTGAAGTTTCCCCAATATATCCAAAGTAATTTATATTGGGAGGTTTGGTCTCCCATACTGTCCTAGCCCAAAGTCAACACAGATTTTAATTGAGAAGTAATACAGGTTGGATTTATTACAACCAAAATTACCATCTAATATTTTTTGGAAGTTTAGCATTTTTGGATGAAAGAAGTCAAATATACTGACCTCTGCAGAGTACTTGAGAGGAAAAAAAGGGAAAAAAGAGTATGTAGTCAGTCCTATAAAATTTAACATTTAACATATCTTAAATCAAACAAGATCTAACATAATTCTCTAACACCAGCTCAGGGTGAGCAGGTCCAAAGTTCTATTCCAGCCCCTGCTACCAGTCCACTGTGTAACCTTGGGAAGTTTGCAGCATGGGGGATAACTAAGCTGTAGCCTCGTTGACCTCAGCATTTGTATTTTCTTGCTTTTTCAGTTTTTTATCCCAATCTGTAAATTTACAAGGCAAGGACAGTACCTGACTTCATAAACAAGTGTTCTGTGAGGGATATAAATCTCCAGGCTTTGGGGAATAAGCCAGTCTGTAATGCTAAACAAGGGAAACTTAGCTTGCAGGCAGATTATCTCCAAACTGCCAGCTGTAGTGTTTCTTTGTCTGAAGCAGCTGGTACTGACCACTCTTGGAGATAGGGTACTAGGAGAGATGGATCACTGCTTTGATCCAGTATGGCAATTCCCAGGCTCTTTGACAGTGCCAATAATATTACTGGCATTCAATAACAATAATAAGATTACTGGGAGGAATTTAACTAATGAGATCAAATAAGGAATCAAAATTTCGTGAGGTGGGGAAGGTTCATCATATATCCAGATGTCCAAAACATATTGAGTGGAAGGAGGCTTTTTTCCCCATGGTAATTTTAAATACAGATTTTCAAGTTTCCACTTTTGGAGCCTCCTAAAGTAATATTAGTGGTTGCATAAAAAGAAACTTGGAAGGGGTATGATATATAATTAATGGATATAAAAGAAAAGTGTGGGGAAGGAGTAGAAAGTTTGTAAAATTTTGCAGGGTGTAAGTGTGCAGGTTGGAAAGTGACAAGTAACACTGAATTATACAAGTAACCACAAATTGAGAGGTAGAAAATAGAGGAAGTCTTGTTGCACTGTCCTCAGAGTACATTATAGCATGTTTTCCAACAACAGAGTCTGGGAATCAAGATTATGCCAACAGTTAGCAGCCAACATCTGAAAGCTGCAAAGCACTGAGTTCCCTGTGATGGAGGTGGACATGTGGAGATTGTGAGCACTAGGAGGATTTGAGCTTTGATTAGGGGCAGTGGCTTTTGCTTTGCTTCACTTTGCTAGTAAATTCTGTTGTAGGAAAGGATAGGGAGCCGTGACTCTGCTGGAGCTGCGTTAGTCCGTAGGTTAGAGTACTGCGATCCCAGATGGTTGAAGCAACGCCAGCTGGTAGCACTTGGACAAAGAGTTCAGTCTGATGAAACACAGCCTGACAGCTGGTATCAGATGCTGGAGAACTGTAAGTTTCAGTGAACGTGTTGCTATTGGAGTCATGACAGAAATTTCAAGGGAGAAAAAAAAATTAAATTTGAGAGACATTAGTAGAGGATGTCATCTGCCTTGAAAGAAGAGCTCAGCCATGCTTTGCTGATGTTGCCAGCCAAGGACTTGGCCTGAAGTTTCTAACGGCCTGTTTACACTACAAAATAGCAGGAACTTAGTACGATTTCTTGTTCAGAGGAACTACTGACACGTTCCAAAAACAAGCTTATACTTGAGGCCATTAGTTCATTTGCTAAATGCTGGATCCAGTTGCATTGCATTATTTTGGCAACAATCCCTTACTTTCAGTTGTAGTGCTAAAGGGACACAAAATCAGGATTCAAACTTTATGAAGATTACAAATTAAAAGCCAATATTTTTGACTGCACCTAAAGATTGACCATAAGAGCAAGGAGACATATAAAGGGAGTGCTCTGCATGGGGATGTAGCTGCATTTTGCGACCTCTGGGCTTCCAGCAGACACACACTTTAATAAACTATGTCATGGGTAATGAAACTGAGATGTTTGTGAGACAAGAGACCAGTTTGAAAGAAAAAGTCTCTTGGCTTGGCACAGGTGGAAATACAGCCAGCCTCACATTCGACAGACACTGTGCCCTGACCACCAGCACTTAGGGAAGAATCCAAGGTACACTTCCCTTACTTTCTTTGTTCATCTGTGTCAGTAGTTTCCGAGTACTTTACACTTAGAGGTCCCCATCCCTGTGCCAGTATTTCTGATTTTTGACGTATCATCCAAGACCCTCTGTCTTTCCTAAGCAGCCTATTGCATATTTAAGCATATTAACTCCTGTGGGGCTGGAATTCATCTGAAATTATTTTTGCAGTCTAAATGCTAGGCATCAAATCTAAGCATCTGGGTTAATTAAGAGAATAAAACATGATTGAAATAGGTGGCATGACAGATGCCTATTGCCCTCCTTTGGGTATAGAAACAGAGTATAATGGCCTTCTCAGTGCAGATGTTATTAGTGTTTGTTTGGTTAAAATCTGGGTGGGTCAGTCCCACCGTGTTTGATATTTTAAGACATCTCCCTCTTGGCATGATTTGTTATGTCAGGCACATGCCTGCCACATACGACGTTCAGACATACAAACTCAGTAAGAAAACCTGTTAAAGAAATGGAGTATGAGTTAACCTTGGCCAAGGGTCACACACCCATTCAGCCACCCAGTCACTCCCCCTCTGCAACAGGACAAGAGAAAAAAACAGGATGAGAAAACCCCTCAGTCAAGAAAAAACAGAGGGATCACTTAACAATTGCCATCATGGGTAAAAAGGCTCAATGAAGTGAAAAACAATTTCTTGCCAGCGGATATAGATTTAAGTAGTGAGAAACAAGGGAAAGCATTAACCAACACCTTTCCTCTTCGCTTTCTCAGGTTCAAGTCCAGACCCCTCTCGCTTTCCCAAAGGCACAGGGTGTGTGGGGGAGATTACAGTCTGGACAGAGCTCTTCCTCTCTGCACCTCCTTCACATTCCCACCTTTCCTGTGCAGGCTCCTAGTGGGCTGCAGTCCTTCAGGAAAGACCTACTCCTGTGTGGGTTTTCCATGGGTTGCAGCTTTCTTTGAGGCACAAGGTCCTCTGACCCGTAGTGTGGATATTTGCTCCACCATGGTGTAGGGAAATACTTGCCATAGAGCTCTTCCTCTTCCTATGCACCAACAACTGGTACAGGGGGTACAAAAAAAGATCTTCTTACTCACTGTAAAGACACTTCAGTTTACATGTCTGGCTTTCAAATTTTGTCTTTCTTAAAGTTCTTTTCTAATTAATTTTTTCTTTCCTTTTTCATCTTTTCCATTTATGGCAGGAGACAAATAGCACACCACAAAGTAGAAAAGAAGACAACTTATAAAAGTGAAAGCTTTCAAAAGCAAAGCATTTTGTTTCGCAGTTTTGTCTTAAAAACAAACAAACAAACAAACAAACACCTCAAACCCAAAAACCTAAAGAATTTTTCCTAGAAATTATTCTATATTCAGAAGTGGTTTTTTGGTCTATGTGTTATTATGAAAAGCCAACAAACCAGCCTTCCAAAAGAAAATAATGAATGATACAGGGAAACCTTTTATCTCCTTTTTTTAAGTGTGTCGTCAGACCAAAAGGGCAACCTCATTCTTCTTCCAGGGCTGTAAGGACAAGGAAACTTTTATTTTCCTGGATGGCACCTAAATGTGCCATGATATCCAAAAGCCAATCTTAGAAAAGCAACAACAAAATGCTTGCTCTCTATTCTATCTATATTTTGTAATTACTCATAGTTATTCCAAGTCAATAATCAATGCCACTTAGTCCAGTGAGAATTATTTAATGCCTGAGGGAGATCAAGCCATAACTCATTCAATAGGTTGAATGTATTTCCTCTTTCCCTTGTCCCTCTTACTGTTTGTCACATACCACCCATTGTATAATGTTTTAAATTAAATTGAGAGATTGAGGGCAGGAAGTGTGTTACTTGTACATCAGTTTAGTAAAATTCTCTTTTTCACTGGTGATTTTAAATGCTGTTTCAACTGGAACAAAGAAAACTGGCAGAATTTTATTTCACTTAAAGAAATGAAATATTTATTACTTTAATTAATCAGTGGAGTTATTAAACTGGATTTTTCCTTATTTTTCACTGTTTTATTTTCTCTAGTGAAATAAGTTTATTTCTCTTTTTTAAAAAATTAATTTATTATTATATTTTTGTTAATCACTGTTTGGGAATCCTTGTGTTACACTACACAATTTTATCAGCATAGAAGGTTTTCTGAAAAAGCAGTAAGAGAGGATGGGATCCTAACACAGCAAATCTGCACTTAGCAGAGCTTTATTTAGTGCAATTAAAAGAGCCATCGTTTTTCTAATCACTGCTTGGTGGTAGACATCAAGCTGCCACTTGCAGAGGTGCCAACAGCATGCACCATTGACTACCCTTCCAGCAGATGCCTAATTTACCAGGGCACAGGACTGAATGAGGTGACAATGGAAGCAAAAGCTGAGCAAAATAAGAGAAATCAACACTGACCTTTTGCACTGCTAAAGTCCTTGCAGTTAAAGGTGGGGATGACCCCCTGATCCACCCGGGGAGGGGACAAGTATCATGGCACTCTGGAAGTGCATTAGAGGAGAAAAGAGCAGACTGCAAGCAGCAGCAGGAAATTCAGTTTCAGGAGATTTATGAGCAGAGGTGTCCAGAAACTCAGTGAGGAGCCTCTTGAACTACAGAGCTGTGTTAGGAGAAGCTGATTCCCTCCCTCTTCCCCAGCATGGGCACACTGGGCAGGTGCTAGGACATTCTGATGTCTCGCCTTGATTTATTTATTTGATAAAAAATAATGAAAGGGATGATTCTCAAGAGTCCTTGGAGATTCCATTAACTCTGCAAATTGAGCATATTGATAAGTTGGTGATTATTTTGAAATGAACTAGAGAAATTGAAAGGAAAAATGATTGTAGAAAGGGCCTGTTTAATGTGCAGAGATTTTAAAATGTAGGTAATATTTCAAGTGTATCAAAATACAGTAAAAAGACCAGGGGTTAATTATACTGGCATGATAGTTGGAACCATATTATTATAATTCTCTTGGAAAGCACTATGGAGCATATGGAGCGAATGAGAGGCCTATGCGTGCATAATAAGTTCTGTATGGGGATAAGGTGAAGGAGCAAGAGCTCTCTTGTGTGTAAGAGGCACTAAATAAGGGGAAGAAAATGATTTAACTACTTGATGAACCAACTTTCTACATAGCAACACATTTGCAGTGCCCTATCTCTTAAATAGCAACATACATAAATTCACTCACTGCCATGATTCATCTTCACTTTACACAGCAAATACTACCCCAAACAGTTGAGAGAGCACATGCTGGAGAATTGGCTGTTCAAAGACATGCTCATATGGCACCAGAAACTTGTATTTTTTGCTGTGCAGAACTGTTAAGTGTTTGCATTACAACCTTGCTTCCCTGCTACTGATTTTTTCTTTTGTTATTTCTGAACAGATTTTAATGTTTCCAGTTCTCAAGTAACTGGAATTTTTAGTGTGTGCAGGGATCTAACTTGACTCTTAGAGAGTCATCTCAGTAATGAAGACAGAGAGAAGACAAAAGACCTCCTTGAAGTTACTCCTCAATTTGAAAAGATTCTGCTGGTGGCTTCGAGGTGTGTGTATTTGGTCACCTCACTGAAAATTAATTTTAAGCATTTAACAATAATGTGTCAAAAAAATTTAAATCTCAAACTCAGACTAGGTGACTAATTTTTAGATGACTAAATATAAGTGCAGTGAATTCAACCCAAAAGACTGATGCTTGTTTAAAAGGAGAAATTACACTGGACAAAGAGAGAATTCACAGTAAAAAAAACCAACACAAAGCGAGTCTTCAGCCTAGTTTCCACCCAGTATAGTCTGTGCTGAGCAGAACTTTTAGTTCATGAAAAAGAAAATATAATGTTTATATAAACATATATATAATATAAAAAATATATATACTGTTTGCTAATAAACAGTAAATTACTCAGGAGATAAGAAAAGTAGCCCAATTCTGTAGGTGGAAGTCTGAACCAGAGTCTGGTTCTCATTTTAAGCCAGTGCACCTAAATATTTTTAAATCTTTCAGGGACTCGATCACATAATCAAATATTCCATTATGTGAGATGAAAGAAAAAAGTGTGGAATTAAAGCAACATAGGCTCCCTGGATTGTTTGCCACCTATAGAGTGACTGGTGTTGTTTCTCTTATATTGTTCTAGCAGAATTGTTACATGCACTAACTAATTAGAATAAGGTGTAGAAGGCAGTAAATGCAGTGTTCACTGAAAATATTCACTGAGCTTTGCCAAACTAATCTCTCATGCTCAGTTTATAGAATTTATAATATATTTGGGACTATATTTCCACTTTTTTTTTAATGTCTGCATTTACTTTCACCTCTAATGAATTGAGGATACCAATATTGATACTTTAACTGGCAAAAGTCTTCATTTACAACATTTCTACTATAAAATAGAAAACAAACAAAAAAAGCACCAAATGCTTTAGAAACCAAAATCTGTTACAAAAACTCACTATGTAGCTGATGCCACTTCTAGGAATCTGCTATAATTGACTTAATCTTCCATTACCAACAAAAGAAGAAAGAGAATCTGGAGTTGTTTATAAGACTGTACCATGTAAAGGAACCATTTTCAGTAGTTTATCAGAGTTACATTGGGCACATTAAACCGACTGCCATGAAAATGTCAAAATATGTCCTACTTCAGTAGTAGGATTCTTCATAAAACCAGTCTCACAAAAAAAAAAAATCCTTAAAAATTTAAGTTAAAAAAAAAGGTCAACCCTTGGTAGAAGACTTTCCAGGCTCAAGAATTGCAAGTCTTTCTCCAAACTCAGTCCTGTCCCTTGAGAGAATAAGGAAGCAGGTGATAAGGCATAGGGAATATGCTTTAAATATTTTAAGGCTAATTGACCTTGAAATTGCCCAGGTATAAACTGTTACAATAATGCAACATTATTTTGTGTAAATAGGTCATTGCACTTCGGGTTGTTGCTACTGCATTGCATCAGTACTCAAATATGGTGTCCACTGGAAATATTATAATGAATTCCACAACAGATGAACAAATAAATTAGAGATTGGAAAATAAATGGGTAAATAAACCAAACCTGTTTGGCTAGATGAAGAGAAGGCTGAAAAGTAACTTGGTCATGGTATGTACACAGTTAGGTTTAGAAGCTGAAAATAATTAGGCAAGGGCATTTCAGCCTTACTGACAAATGTATATTTATCTAACCTCAACTTTCAGCCAGTGTCTAGAAGTTGTTCCTTATGTGAGTCAGAAACTGTCCAGTGATTGGAAGCTGAAATTAAACAAATTCAATCTCAAAATAAGAAGTTATTTCTTAACAGAGAAAGTAACTAAAGATCAAAACCTGGTTTTGCTTCACATGAAGATGGTGAATTCACCATTAGTTTAAATGCAGTTGTAAAACAGGGACACATTAATCCAGCTTCTGAAAAAATACGTGCAGCCTGTGGGAAATGCTGAAGAGAGAGGACTGACGGATATTTGCTACAGGCTCTCTAATGGATTCCTTGTTATTGCAAGGATACAAGGCATTAATGGAAACTTTAGTCTGTCTTGTTCCTCTGAAGTGCTTTCATCTTACTAAGTTCTCCGGCATGAGTAGATAGGGATAAGAGGATGAAACTCAGTGGCTTCAGAGTGTTGAGGTTAGAGTACATCCCCCTGGACTTGCAAGCAGGGAAGTGATGGATGTGAGAGATCTGCAGCAGATTTACAAGGAGTCCCTTTATGGCTGAGCCTTTGCACAAGCCACAGGGTACACAGCTCCAGCTGGCCCACTGCTGGGAATGTTGCTGGATATCACTCAGACTGTCCAGGTGGAGCTGTATTCTCGGGTGCCTAAGTTTGTACCAGGTTTACATGTCATTAGGAGACCTACCATTCTGCTGACAAGCTTCACATGGGTGTTCCAGTCAAAAACACCCTTGGGGATCCAGGAGGCACATCTTCCTAGAGATGAAAACAAAGATAAAAATGAAAGCAAGGGACTGGGGAGAGGAAGCTGAAGTTTGTTCTGTTTCAACAACTGGAGGGCAAAAGGGAGGCACCCAATTACATACAGTGAGACCAGTGCTTAGATAAGCAAAGGAAATGGGGGAAGAAAACAGATGTGAAGTGCCTTTCACAAGATCACACAGCTGGCCAGCTGGGAGCCCATCCGGAGCCTATGAATCCTGCAGCATTTCTGGTGCAAGCCATTGAGTTGAAATATATTTATAGTTTTGACTCTTGCAAACTGAAGTAGTCAAGGGGAAAATGTCATTGTTTGCATCAGCTGGTTTCCATATCTGCATAAAACAAGTATTAGAGACCTCAGGAAAGACATCCTGACCATTACTAATTTTCAGTAATGGTACAGTAATGGCCTAAATACAGGAAAATAAATGATAGTATTTGTTCATATTAAAATTTTGCCTTCCCTCTCTCTGGTATCTTTTGTTTGATTCTTAGTGTAAATAATTGCTTGTGTTGTCTAAAGCATATACCCTGTTTATTGGGTGGGAGCATAAAGCAAGTCTACAGATGTCTGATCAGGACCTCCTTGTTCTTCTCTCTCCCTTATTAATGAAAACATTGGAAAAAAGGCAATGCCAACAAAAGTAGAATCCAACAGAGAGAGTGTGTTCAGTGAACCTCTGTACCCCTTCCGTACACTCCTCCTCTGTACATCCCACTGTAAGTCACATACACGAACATTTGTAACACACTATCCAAGGGTAGCGACTGGCAGGCATTCCCAGTGTGCTGCAATGGGCTACAGCTCCCTGGAAAAGTGAGGTTTCATCTTCACAGCTATGCTGAGCCAAAGAGGGAGCTGGAACAAGAAATGCTACCAGCCACTCTGAACTCCTCTACTTTAGCATGGTAATGCACTAACTCAAGGTATTGTGAAAACATTACTTTTAAGTAAAAAAGCTTGGTAATTTGGCTAGAATAATAGGGAACATGACACTGTCTCACTGTCTCTTCTCTCATTATTTTAAAAAACCTCATTTTGGAGAACCAAAAAGATAACTGTAACTTAAATCATGTGCATTCTGGTATACAGTGTTGTCAGACACTCAAGCCATATGGACAGTCAGTTCCTTGGATTTCCAGAGGTACATTTTAACTCTACTATTCAGCTTCAGCAAGGACCCTCCATAACCACACAAAATCTGGCTAAGATTTGATCCGTATAACCACCTTTCTCTGAGACAGAAGAGGGAAGTTTAAGGAAGTAAACTTTTCAGCCTGTGTTAACATGTCATTGTCATAGCTCCCTAGCTCCTGTGCTCTCACAAATTTAGTACCAAAGCATGCTTGATGCACCTACAGAAATGAGCCCTGCTTCCTAGAAGCAAAGAGGGCAGTTGCAACTGCAGCATGGGAAGGGGACTTCTCATCTCTGTGTTGCTGCGTGGTGCTGCCCTGGTCGCTCCTACTTGGCTTTGTCCTGGCAGGCTGTGCTGGGCTGGGCTGGTGTGGGCTCTGGGGAAGTAGGCTGCATTCCCACATGCCCAACCCCTTCCCACCTGCTGTCCACCCACTGCATTGCAGGAGCCTGTAGGAAACTCCAGAAAAGGTATTAATAGGCTATCTCAGAGTAAGGGTCAACAGAGGAGCACACATAGTGCTTAAATTAGTGTGCTATATTTACAGCAATAGTTGCAAATTGCAGTCACTGGAAGCCTCTTGAAAAGATATGTGGCCTCTATGCCCATGACAAATCATAATTTCTTTCCCTGAAGTTATAAGCATGGACACCCACAGTAATGAGTTATCAGACATTTTAAACTAGGATTATATCAGTGCTTCTTTTTAAGGATGTGGGATATAACTCTGACTGATCTCAGTAGGAGATTAGATAGAACAAAGCAAAATATTCTAAAAATTCCTAATAAAGTCATCTCTCAGTAATGAATAAGCACATAAGCAGGCTTAAGAGAGCATTTTCTTTTTATACATGTGATGAAAATAAATTATGTTAAATGAAACAAGTGGAAATAGATAATGAGAATTCAGCATGGAAGTAATTTCAAACTTTTTTTTCAGATTCTCACAAAAGCAAAACTCTTCTAATTTTATTCTATTTTGCATAGTAGTTCTAGAATCTCAATGAACCTTGTGTGTTTAGAGTTAGCTAAAGGAGTGCAGTCTCTGCTCTTTTTACCAGTATCCCAATTTGCCATGGTTCCATGGCACTGTGGTGAAAGTACCATGAACACAGGTATTTGCCTGTGAGGAGATACCGTTTGGCAGCTAGAACCTCCATATTCCTCTTCAACACTCGTTGGATAACCAAATCTGGAGAATTTATTTCTTGGCACATAAATAAGCTCATAGAGGAAAATGGCCACCTTTGGATCATGGAGAGAAAATAGATTACTTGAGGCAACCTTTGACCATACATAAAGTATAGATAAAGGAGAGTAAATTAAAATTAAGCTGGAATGGTTGATAACTTTCAGTTTGGAAACTCTGAGCTCTTTTTCTTTTTACAGTTGCCAATGGAATGTCAGAAAATAACTTCTCAGTTCTGCAGCATTCTCCATCTAGGCATCTCAAGCTTTGTCCATTTTATGGTGTAGAAATAAGTTGAAATTGTGACATTTCACAGAATGGTAAACTGAGCTCCAGAAACTTAGACAAAGTTTGGCTTTTCAGTCTTTGGCAAGATGTGAAAACAGAAGTATAATGTCCTCATATGTAATTTCCTGCTTCTATAAGCTTGGTCTTTGTCAATATAAACCAAGAGAAATCTAAGCCCAAATTTCCTCCCACCAAAGAATATGCATGAGCTTATCTGAGAGCAGACTATGCTGCTGTTCTTTTTATAAGAAATAGCTCAGGCCACACCTTAATACCAAGCAATGAACATTTGTGGCATTTGAGCAATTGATTTCCCAGACAACATTTCTTATGGTGACTGGCAGAGGATGTTGTGTGGGTTTTCTTTCTCTCCTCGTCTTCCCCCGCTCTCCACCCCCGCTGCTGGTCTTGCTGCTGTGTCTTTATCATACTTTGTATGATGGCATGTCTACTTTGGGAAATGATGATTCCAGTGTGGGTGGATGGAAAGAAATCTGCCAGAGGGTGCAAATTTCAAATTGCTGCCACAGATACACCCTTCTGTGCTGTCTTCTCAAGATACCAGAAAAAGTCTCTAAGGAATGCCTGGGGCTTGACTCTCGGTGTAAAGATAGACAACTACACCATGCATTTTTCTTTCAATATTAAAGAAATAGACAACACAAACAGAGCTAGTGAACTCAAATTGCCTTAATCACTTTTTCACGGAGGTGGCTATTATGAAATCCTTACTGGAAGTAATGCAATATTTGTATATTTGTTTCATTATTGGGCTTGGAAAATTGTTTAAAATGATGCTTCCAAGTTAAGGTCGCTCAGCATTGCTGACTTTTACACTAAAGTCAGACCACATGATTTTAAAATATCAAGTACAATGTGTAGAAAATATTCCAAAGTATGGTGTAATGATTACAGCTGTAAATGTTTTGTTATGTGAAATAGAAATATCAGGGAAGTAGAAAAATTGTGCCTAAAATAATCATTAGCAACAATATACCATATCTACCTCAGCAAATAGCATGCTTTTCTCAGATGAGAAGAGTGCCTGTCTCTAGCTGGGTAAACTGATTACTCTGGTTTAGTTTCTGGTTCCCTGCATATCTGTCCTTATTAAAAGGAAGTGCAGAAGTTCAGCTGTGCTCTAGCCTGTGCTTCTGACTCTGTTTCAGAAGCGGGGCTGGAGGGAGATGATACAAGAAGGAAAACAAGGATTTCAGAGACAGAATATTTATAGTAAAGTATTAATTCAAGAAGTCTCTTGCTTAGGAAATATTTTGGTTAGATTAAAAAAATATTTACATCCCTAGTTAAGGTTTCTTTTCCCTCAGAGTGGTGTGTACTCTCAAGTGCATGTTTCACTGGAGTTCTGAGTAGCCTACAATGTCTGTGTGGATTTAATATTTTATACATGAAAACCTTTGGCTGATGTAACTGCTTCATCTTCCTTGAAGAACAAGACCAGTAGGTCCAGTCTGATTTCCACTAGCTTGCATACATGTGTCTGTTACCTAACACAGTACTTACAAGAAAACTCAGCTAATGCATAGTTTCTGTTCATCAGAGCAAGATGCAAGCACTGAGGGAATAAACTGGTCTGTCTGCTTGTTCTGGGTCCTATTGCACATGCAGGCTGTTTCCCTTGGATCTGTCAGACTTCTTTTCAATGGGTATTAACTTATATTATGCCTTCCTCCCAAAAGTCACATTCAATCACTGCAAATGCATAATGATTAGAAATCATAGGACTTGTTCATAATAATATAGATGAAATTGCTTTCACAAATTACTGCTTAGAATAGAGCACAGTGCTCTATATCAGTGTATTTATTTAATACAGGAAAAGAAAAAAATGAATACATGATCTATGTCAGGGATTTTAAAATAGCATTATTTGGTGAAGAAATCATAGAAATGAGATTCAGCAAAGCTTAGGCAGTAGTACCCTCTGGTTTCTTAGCTGAATTAGTGCTATATGCTGGTTACTGTGAGAGGGAGAAGCTATATTATTTTCTTTCCCAAAGAACCCAAGTTCCTTTGCTATGAGGATGCTTTCCAGGCTGTGTTAGACTCCAGAAAGTCTCAAACAAATTTAAAATCCATATTCAAGTAAAAATAGTGTTCTCTTGTCAAAGAAAATAGCCAGATTCTGATACCATCTTTGGTTTTATTTGAACAATTTATTAGGCAGATGTATGAAGACCTAATGTTTTAATGACACTTCTTTTTGTTTTACTCCATTGACACAGAGGTATTTATATAGCTATTCATTCTTACAAAGTCAAAAAACCACCCCCACAAACCAACAAACAAACAAACAAAACCCCAAAAATTCCAAAAAACCCCAAAAACCTGAAAAACCAACCAACCAAAAAACCCAAATCATCAAAACCCAACCAAACAAAAAACCAACCCCAACAACAAAATAACAACAGCAACAAAACCCCCCCCCAAACTCCAAACAAACAAAAAAGCCCCAAAACAAGAAAGACAAAACCATAAATCTCAAAATAGAAAACTAGTGTGATGTGACATATGCAGTTATAGTCACAACTTTGTTACCGTTTTTACAGATGTATCTTTGGCTATGGAGGTATGTCCTCTTTTATACCTATTTGTACAGTTGAAGATGGTGCTGCTAATAGGCATCCTAGTGGAAGAATCACATTAAACAAAGTCAGACCCTTTAGCTCTTACAAACCACTTAGCTCTTACTAACTCCACTGGAAAACAGGCATAGACATTGAAAATTGAGAATTGCCTATGGCTTATATTAGTAAAAAAATATTAAGAATATGAGTATCATCCTTCTGTCTTCCACAGTCATGAGGGCAAAACTTTTGAGGTGGGGTCAAGCCAAATACAGATCAGTGACATATTGGCAGTGAAAGGAAAAAGAAAAAACGATAAGCAGAAAATGAATGAGCTATGAATGTTTTAAGTGATTATTTATTTGTGAGTTTGCACTGGTGTTGAGGTAAGATCTTATTAACATTATTGGTCTACCAGTAAAGCTTTATGTGTGTAGTATAATACCTGTTCATTACACACATCTTTCAATTTGTGTGCCCATGTAATGTATATTTGATAAAGATATACGGAGCATGGTATCTACCTATATGTTGACTCATATATGTTTGTGAG
The DNA here is from genome assembly GCA_013397075.1 of Rhabdornis inornatus. NCBI lineage: Eukaryota > Metazoa > Chordata > Aves > Passeriformes > Rhabdornithidae > Rhabdornis > Rhabdornis inornatus. The sequence goes on from VWZS01007284.1 coordinate 1,578,238, forward strand.
TATGTATATATATGCATGCAACAAGAAAGACAAATGTATTTAAGCTGCAAGAATCAGACTTGACAGCATCAGTGATACAACACAGCTGTTTTAAAGTGGTTAGCTCACGACTTATCTATTACAGCCAGGAACAATATCATTAGGAACATTATTATTGTATTATAATAGCTCTAGATTTTCCAAGTATAAAAAAAAGGGGGGAAAAGGCAGATGCAGGTGGATGCTATTTAGGAATGACAAATTGTATGACATTTTTTAAACATGACAGACTGTACTGAATTCTCAGTGGAATGAGGAAACAAAGCTATAGACTCTTAGTGCCCCGGTACAAACAAGTGCAAAACGTTTGTTTTCCAAAAACAGGTTCTGATCAGCTTGCTGCTGAAGTGTCCTGCTCCTCTTGCATGGAGCTATATGAACTGTGAAAGCAACCTGCTGCAATGTTGCTTCATTGGTGTTTAGAGGTTCGCACCTTGAAAGACTCAAATGTAAAGATTTTGGCACATCTCTAAGTAAGCAAACAAGCCCATATCTAGTCCATTTAAGCAAAACCACAGGACCATGGAAAAGTCCAGTGGACAAATCATATGCATTTAGAGGCTTTTTGAAGGATTTCAATAGGTGTTTGTGTATCTTCTTACTAAAAACATTTAGAAAGCCCATTGCCATTGAAACAGGTAAACCAGGGTTGATGGAGTTAAAGCCACTTTACTTCTTAAAAATAATTACTATTGACACAAGAAAACACCACTTTTTCAAGAAGACACCTGAGTTTGGGACCATAAATCTTTATATGTCCCTGAATCTTAAGTTAGCGAACTATCTGCTTATGAGAACTTTAACCACAGTAAAATGTGAATCAAGGAGCAACACTGAAGCACTTTTGTACCCTCATATTCAGAAACTTTTGAATAATTGGATTTTCTCAAGATCTCCTGAGTCTGAAATAAGTATACTACTACAATATACTGACAAAATTTAAAATACTATAATAGGATATATTCTTACAAATACAAACAATTCAGTTATCACGGTTGGCAAATTATTGCTTATCAGACATCCACAGTGTATGAGTCTATGTGAGCTGCTTGCCTTGTGCCTGCTGCGGTTGTAAAATAAAATCAATTAGCATAAACCTCTTCTTTGGTTTAACTTTGTTTTTGCAAGAAGGTGAAACATGCAGATGAGCCGTTATAGCATCTTGGTTGACAAGTGGTAGCTAAGTTCTTACAACTGGATTGCTCACAATGGTTATGTCTCTAACAGATCCTTTTTTTGCTGCAAAATTGCACTTTTTTCAGCAAAAAAAATCCTGACATTTTAGTCTTCATCCAGTGAAAAAGAAGGAAGGGCTTTCTACCTATTGATGGAAGCATGCTAAGTATTGCTTTTTCTGTTTCACCTGAAAGCAGAGCTCCTGAGAATGTTTAAGAAAACAGATTTTAAAAAATTGGTAAAATTTCACAGCCCCAACCAAGACCTTCCCTCATAACATTAGTTAAGCAAACTACAAGGTGAGATGCTCAGAACTCTGATACAGAGTTCATTGCTTCACTGAAATCCAGTGACATGGCTACACATTACACAAGCAAAAGTTAGACATAGCACATTAAATCCTTCTTGCACTAGACAGCTACAGACACTGACCTCCAGAATCTTCTTCTCCACTGAGACACCTTCATTGAAAGCATGGCAGAAGTACTATAAGAATGTCTGCTAGCTAGTGAGTTCTGCCACTACAGATGTGCCTGGACATCATTGGGCTCTCAGCTGACCAGAGTTACTGTGATATCCCTGTTCTGCTCCCCTTCTTTTAGAGTGTGAGATGGGGGTCTGAGTTAACCTGCCCAGTTCACTTCACTGTCCTGCCAGGCTCCTGGTGCCTCTGCTCTTGTAGGGAAGTCCCACCTCTATTACTCTTTGACAGGACTCTCTACTGGAGTAAAAATAATTTTTATTCTGCTCTGCACTGCGAACTTAACAATTATTCTCGAATAAAGTTACTGTAATAGCAAATATCTTCATGTAGACCAGATCTAAATAGATTTCCTATTTTCAGAATTGGAGGTTTGATGGAGGTCATTATTTATAATCTGGAAAATCCTTTGCAGTATGGATATAACATGTAGAGAATTAACAGTAGAGTTGTGTGAAGCATTTGCAATGAAGCTAGACCGTACAAAATTGACCTATTTGGGAATTTCATTACAGAGTGAGAAAAGTAGGAATGTGTTGCCAATAGTTTTTTTAGTGTTTGCTGGCAATACAGGTCAACCTTTACACCTCGTGTTTTGCTTGGCAAGTCAAGCAGTGTTTGCAAGTTCTTGTGGCTTTTATGCCACATTTGATGTAATATTTTGTTACTACATTTTGGTTTGTATTGCTGAATAGATTTCAACTAAGGGCTTAAGAGAGCAAAGATGAGTTTCAATAGCTTGAAATTGAAGGAAAAATTGTCAAGAGTATCAATGAAGAAATATCAGAATGTTTCTCATAAAAAGAACAAAACCAAGTATTTTATCAAAGACAGCAAGTGGGATAGCCCAGGTGTCTTAATAGTCTGTTTTCTGATATCAGTGAGAGGAGAATAATAGCAAGGGTTGTATGGAATTCAATTGAAAAAGAATCAAAGGATCAGAATATATTTAATGCCAGGCAAGAGGATTTAATAGAAAATAGGTCTTGTCATAAAAACCTAAATTCCTTTTTTTGATGAGAGTTCAAGTTTAATTGACAAAGAACCTATGTAGATGCAGCATTCTTAGAGTTATGCCAGGATTTTACTTCCTGGAGTAAAAGGAATAAAACATTGAATTGTGTCAAGAAGGCACATAGAAATGAATTCATAATTGGTGGACACTCAATGTCGACTGGACATCAAGAAATCGACATTCGATCTGGACAAGCTAGACCAGTGGGCTGAGACCATCTATGTAAGGTTCAATAAGGCCAAGTGCCAGCTCCTGCCCTTGGGTCACAACAACCCCAGACAGTGCTCCAGGCTGGGAGCAGAATGGCTGGAAAGCTGCTCCGTGGAAAAGGATCTGGAGGTGCTGGTTGACAATTGGTTCGATGTAGCCAGTTTGTGCCCAAGAAGGCCAATGGCATCCTGGGTTCTATCAAAAATGCTGTGGTCAGCAGGACCAGGGCAGTGATTGTCCCCCTGTACTCTGCCCTGGTGAGTCCACCTCAAATCCTCTGTTCAGTTCTGGGCCACTCACTACAGGAAAGACATTGAGGGGCTGGAGTGAGTCCAGAGAGGGCAACAGAGCTGGTGAAGGGCCTGGAGAATGAGTCTTGTGAAGAGTGGCTGATGGAGCTGGGAGTGCTTAGCCTGGAGAAAAGAAGGCTCAGGGGTGACCTTATTGCTCTCTACAATTACCTGAAAGGAGGTTGTAGCCAAGTGAGGGTTGGTCTCTTCTCCCAGTCAACCAGCTGCAAGACAAGAGGAAATGGATTCAAGATGTGCCAGAGGAGGTTCATGTTGAATATCAGGAAGAATTTCTTCACTGAAGAGTAGTTAAGCATTGTAACAGGCTGCCCAAGGTGGTGGTGGAGTCACCATCCCTGAAAATGATGAAGAAACAACTGGACATGACACCTAGTGCTATGGTTTAGTTGACAAGCTGGCATTTGTTCAAAGGTTGGACTTGATAATCTTGGAGGACTTTTCCAACCTTAATGATTCAATGATTCTATTCTATAGAATTTCAAAAAGTAGCTCATGATGGTGACCCATCATCAAAGAGAGAGCTAACTGGAAGAGTTCCGCCAGGATCAGTGTCAAACCTGGTTCTATAAAACAACTTTGCCAGTGATTCTAAATATACAGATACAAGCGATAAAGTTTTCCACAAAGATTAGTGGAATAATAAAAAGCAATTAGAACAAGGAATTCAAAGAGAGACATCTGCTCTGCAAGACCCATGGTTCTGACTACCTTATTGAAAGCAAGACTCACAGTGGGTTGATTTTATTGCAAATTAATCTTGATGGGAAGAAGATGATCAATCCTGAAAGACAGTTTAACCAGGGAAAAAAGAGTAAAACGAAAATCAATGATAGAGCATTTTAAGTCTAGCATATTTGCATTAGAAAAATTAGACAAGAAAATTTGATTATTTGGGGAGTCCTGTTCCTTTTGTTTATGTCTAAGGAGACCAATGTGAATGATTCCTAATGCAGCATTCATGGCAGCTCCATGACCTCCTTAATTTGGTAGACTCTCTTAATTATAAGTCTTCAGGAAATTAATTATGCCTGAAGTTTTTTCAGCACCTTACTCAATTTTTACATTCAGCATGGTCAATGTCCTTTAAGCTTTTTAGTCACAAACAGCTGTTTACAGCCAGCTATGCCACCTTTTCACCTGTTCTTACTTGTCTTAGCCTGTTACATGAGGATACCGAATCTTCAAGAAATATTGATAGAAACCTTGGTTTAAAATGCTTTTGAAGCATTGTTGAGCTCTTTTTTCCCCTACATTGATATGACTGTTTTCCTTCTACTATCATCAGTGGTGAAAACTTGTTAAAAAAAAATTTTAAAAGATTGGCTTTAAAATTCTTGAAAGCTAGATAAGGACTTTGGCACAGCACCTGTAACAGTTAAGGTAATTTTTCTTTATTAATTTTTAAACACAATATTATTTCCTTCTGGGATACAGGAGGACACTGTCTTCAAGACCTTGAAAAAAATAGAATGTTGGGTCTCATTAGTACTGTCAGGCAGCAAGATAATGATTTGAGAAGTAGCTCATGAATGAGAATATTTTTAAATTCCTTTGTTTTATATTTTAAATGTTATTTTGAACAAAGGAAATGTGCAAACTCTGTCTTTCACAAAATGTAGCAATATTAGAATGGAAGAGTGCTTTGCAATTTAAACTAAAATAATTGCTCTGCCAGACCATGAGGCTGTAGTAGAGACCTCAAGCTCAACTTTTATTGAATCCTGATTTTTTAGCTAGAAGAAGGCCTCAAATCTAATACTGATTGCAGCTCAATAACCTTTGGACCCCCAAAGTCTCTTCAGGTCAGCAATACAGTATATTACTGTAGTAAAATAAAAGAGTCAGCACAGAGAGGAAATGTTCCCTCTCATCTGTCACTGCTGCTCTGCTTGGTTGTGTCGTCAGAGAGTGGGGAAATGAGCCCCTTCATATTAAGCTTAACTTAAAACTTAGTTCAGATACATCATGATAAAAGCATGGACAAATTCGCTCTTTTGAAACACAATGCAAATTTTAATTTTATATTTAATCTCTATTAACTATAAGGAAAAAAGCACCAATACCTGAAACTGAACAAAAGGCAAACTATGTAAGGAGAGCCAATATGTTAAAAAGTAACTAGTTATTTTTCTAGACTGACATGATATCCCTTAAAGCAGCCTAATTTTCAAATATGTGTTGCTCAGTTTGGTCTGAAACTCAGGAATCTTTATAGTCTATCCTCTGTAGGCTCAGAAATGGAGGCAACAAGAATTCCTAGGAATCCCAAAAATGTAGGTCAAGAGGTTTATATCATATGAAGTTGAAGATTCATTCTCAATTCCTGATAATAATAATTATTATTAATCAGGATGATGAAATAATTGAAATATCTCATACCATTTGTTTAACAAGGCAGTTTAGGAATGCCACCATCTGTTATTATGTACTGCAGTGATTAGAGACAGGCAAAACTGAGGTCCTTCATTTCATTGATATAAGTCATCAAAACATACTGAGCAAAAAAACCCTGCAGTAATGAAAAGAAACTACTATATTCAAGTAAATAATTGTGCAGCATCTCACCACTGAGTATCTAACTCCAGAATATAAAAAAAGAATCTGATGAACAAACTCCTCATTTTATGACAGTGCCTTACAAAGTTGTGACAGTTATGGAGAGGTATAGCAGCATTCTATGGTTCAAACAAACAAACAAACAAACAAAACAACCCAAACCAAAATAAACAAATAAGTTACAATCAGTTTCATTTCCAGCAAGCTACTCATAAAGTTTTCCCCTCACCTATCTATCTAGACTGTTCTCTCTTAATTGAACCATGACATATGTGAACGGGAGATGGAGTGCATTTCTATTTTAAATTTCAGCCAGAGGAAGTTCTAACCCCAGTTAAGTTCTCCTCTCAGATCTTTTTCACCTACAACAGAGTGGGGACTGCATGGCTGCGGCTCAGCCCATTCCTCAGGAAGGCTTAGGGAGAGAGGTCACGCCCAGAGTCCCAGTAGGAGTGGGGCTACAAAGTTGTCATCTGCAACCTATTTCCTACACACTTTTTGTTTTGTGTGTCATTTTCCCTCACCCCTCAGATTCAAGCCCAGCAAGTCCTTCCCAGGTCTGCACAAGAATGCTTCATCCCCGAGCAGTGCTGCATCCTCTGCACACAGGAGTGCTAAAGGTGCTCAGCTCTATCCCCTTCTCTCTGAGTCCCGGCAGAGACAGCAGCAGCGCTGAAGATCACTGGCCACAATTTTTGTTTAGATGAAGTACGGCACGGTATCATTATGCTGGTGAGCTACTGATTTTGCACTGGATGTTTCTCCCATCATGGAGACTGACTGCCATGGGAACTCCACTGCTGTCACTGTATCACCCTCGTTCCATCAGGCACCGGAATCTAAACCTGCACCAACTGCACTGCCTGGTGCAAAGAAAGATTCGAACCATAGCAGATTTAGAGACTATTTCTGATGTATTCATCATCAGTGATTTAGATTTTCAGAGCACATGCACTTCTCATGAAAATAGCATGGTTTTGGAACAATATTTTAAATTTAAGATGCCACCTCACCTGAAATGCAGCCTTTTATCACTTTTATCAATGTTTACATGAAATTCCTCATATGACAAAGTTTTAGTACCATCCAGGAGACTTCAGTTCTGGAAAAAGGCTAGAATGTCCATAGGCACCAGCTTTTAAGGCAAACCAAAAATTATATCAGGCCTATTGTGTTTTTTTTATGCCATCCTCAAAAATGAGAGCCACTGCTACTGTAAGTACTCAGTTTGAATAGAGTCTCTACCTGTTTGGCAAGACCCTATTATGTTCCAAATACATTGTTGGCCTGGTCATAGTCTCTTGATAACGAGCTGCATAAAGCAAGGATTAATTCATTGTTAACTGCTTTATCTCAAACTATGCAGACATTGCAAATTCATCTGCACTTCAAAGAAAGGATTTGGTCAAAATATTCAAATTGGCTTGAGAACACCTGCTTTTCAGATGCAGCAAATAAGGTACATACTGTTTCTGAAAGGCAAATTTCAATCTTATAATGAAATGCAGTTATCAAAAACAGAAGGATGGAAAAAGGCAGTAGTAAATAACATCAGTTCTGAAATGTGTAAGCAACATTCTAGATTTTTCTTTTTTTTTTTTTAACCTCTGTGCTAATGCATAATTATATATTGCAGACTAAGGTATTTACAGGCCTGAAGTCACTTCAGCAACAGGACAGAAGCATCAGCAAGAGGGGAGAAGTGTGGGGTTTGCAGTGCTCTTACATGACTGGCACCTCATTGAGGAGCTGCCCAGAGAGCAGCTGCAGAGAGGAGTGAATGTGCTGCCTCGCAGCTCGTCATCTTCCTCGAACATGAAGACAGCACATTAAAGGAATAAGAAAAAAAAAATGCAAATGGTATTTCAAGCAGTGCCGGCAGAAATGTAGAAAACAGCTGAAAACCTTAAAGCCTTCTACATGGTATGCATAGGAAGCACAGAGGGGAGGAGTGCCAGGGCATCTGGAAATGATCTGGGTGAATTTTTAAAAGCCTGTAAGTAACCATCAGGAAACGTTTGACTCTAAAATGTAGAATGACACAGTGGGTATTGCATTTTTCAAGAATCCAGAAATCTTAAATTTTGCCTTTTATTTGACTGAACATTAAAATATACATAAAATTATCTGAGTTTTATATCTTAACTATGGAAAAAATATATGTTTTTAAATTACATGCAATTTTATTTAATTTGTATATGTGTGTTGGGAGGGGGATGTGATGACTCAACACCAAGAGGTGATTGTAACTCTGATATTCTGTCTGTCCTTTTGAGACACTGGTTAGCTTTTGCAGTTAAATCTAACGTGCTTTATTTACCCCCTTCTGGAGCAGGGATATTTATCTCAAGAAGAAAACCAAAGCCTAACCATTTATGTTCAACAAATACTTGGACAGAAGGTATTACATGTATATACACTTCTCTGAGTAGAGATTGAACATCATTTTTAATAAAGCCAGTGCTATAACAGTCACTGCCAACCAAAAGAAGGTGCCCACAATACAGCTGGGAAGCCACACCAATGCTCACACATGCAATGACATAATCCTTTGCAGTAACTTTACTGAATTGAATATAGATGTCTCCAATACTTTTCTTGCTTGCACGTGTGAAAAACATGAAGTGTTTGACTGTACCATGCATGTAAAATCATAATACTTTTGAGGAAATCTTGCCTTTGAACTGATTGTTCAAATCTAAGATGGTTCAAGAGACATTTCAGCTGATGCCTGGTTGGAAAGTTGAAAGAAATCTTAAAAATGAGCTTTCAAATATGAGATTTAAAAACTGAATTTTCCTGGCCATCAGGAAATTTTCCCTCATGTGGAAATTCTCATGGGTCTCCTCCATTTGTTCCTCAAACTTCCACTTGGGTCACAAATTGGTGAGATTATTGCAGATCCAGGAGAAAAACTATGGATGTAGATTAGATTCCTCCCATCAAAATGGGGGCCATAGGCACTTTCATTATAAGGACAGCCAGCTGTGCCTATCTGGTCTGTTGTTTTTCTGCACAGCCCACTGTAAGAGCCTTTATCTTCAGATAGAAGGCTGAGAGAATGAACTGACCATTTCTCATTGTTTCCCATAATTCACTTCACTGAAAGGCCCAAATTTTAATGTAGTGATTAAAAAACTGTATTTCCATAAGTAATCCCACACCCACTTTGACTTTCTGAATTTGAAGGCATGATAGCAGACAAACGTGAAAAGAAGTCTTCAGTAAGGAAGTATATTTCTTTTCTAGAGGGGCAAGGAGTTTGTTTGCTACTTTTTTCTTTAATCACATCAGTCAATTTTAGACCATTTCCTGAGGTCCCTACCAAAAGATATTATCCCATGATTCTGTGTTTCTATTAATTATGGCTAGAACTAGAGTTCTCAAAAAAATATTTTCTGTCTTGTGAGGGCAAAATTAAATTTAAAAAAAAAGAAAAAGGTAAAACAACTTCAGTCTTAAAAACTCTGACTAAAAGGACAGTTAGAATAACTTTCTTTTTTTTTTTTCCTAAATGATATGTAGGAAATAATTCAGGGTTGGTGAATAAAATACTAATTTTAAAAGTTTCACAAGTTAAAAGTTTAGTGTTCAGCATTGTTTTGAAAGGAAATACATCGTCATTCCATTTTTCAACACAAATTTCTTTTTAATTTGTCTTAACCTTCTGAAACTGGAAGATATTTTTACTGGGATGAGGTAGACTGCTCATCACATGAAGATTCTCCATTCAGTTTGGAGACTTCTCGGAAAGACAGACTGTAGTTCAAGCAGGCATTGCTGCTAAAAAAAAGAAGTTATTGTGTCAGACTGTATTGACTGAGTCAAGCAGGTAAGATTACATAATAATAATGACACCTTTCTCCTTAAAAATCTATCTCTATTTGCATAAATAATGCATCAAGCATTATATGTGGTACACGATAATTATATTATTAACTGTGTGTGATTTTCTTTACATGTGCTAGTCTATACTTATTAAAATTACTCCTTCATAAAGTTATTGTATTTGGAAAACTGACGATATCAATAAAAATGTGAGTTAATGTGTTGCACAGGATTCATGTTCATGAGATGGGTGATAGGTCTTCTCTTTTTCAGTTGTTTTTATCTTTTTTTACCCCAAACTGATGAAAAGTAGAGACCAGGATCAACTAATAGAAATTTTTTCATGTAGAAATTCTCATTTCTTTTCCTCATTTCAATCTTTCTCCAAGTTCTGAAAGGGACTCAGTGTTTACCCACCAATGTAATTACTCATGTCCTCAAAAGAGTTCAGAGCTCATTTAATCATGAAACACGAGAGTTAGACTTTCGAAAATGTTCTCTTTGCATAACTTATGTTATCAAAATCTTGTCTTTATAGACAGGTCTGTGCTTTGAGTCCAGCAAGGGTAAAAGGATTAGAAAGACAGGAATTAAAAACATAGATGAAATGTCACCAAGAAGAAATAGCAATTTTTGAAGGTGGGGGAGGAACAAAGTTCTGCAGGGAAACCACTTCATTACCAGCCTGAAACACAGAAACTGGGAGGTGTGAAATGCACAAGAGTGCTCTGCTAAGCCGTGCAGAGGCTGCTGTGAGCATGAAAACTTGTTTGGGGCTCATTTTTATGGAAAAAAATAAGCAGCACTTCAGAGGCATTCTCCAGACTCTTCTGATATGTCAAAGCCAGGTTTGGCATTACTATTATAGGTAACAAAAAGTTACAGAGAAAGGCTGGTCAACTCATGCAGTCAGAAGTAGAAATCAATGGTTTCCATTAAAGATATTGACAAAGTCTAGGTAGATTTCAATAGGAAGGAAGGATATCAGTGACCAGAATATTTCAATATGCGCTTCAGCAGAGGAGATATTTTAATAGAAAATAGAAAAAAAAATAATAGAAAGTAGTGAAACCAATTAGAAACACCAGCATGAAGAACCTCTTGGAAAAATGCAGGGGAAAAAAAGGGTCTACTATAACTTTTTTTATAAATATCAACCCACATCACAAAATCTTCTGCTTCTGCTAGAAAAGCATAGAATTGCCACTCTCAGGGGAAAAAAAGAAACCCTACAAACCAACACAAGCAAACAATCAAAGCAAAACAAAAAAACCCATAAAAAAAAATTAAAGAAGGAACAAACCATGATGCCAGGAGGTATTAGGAATTTTAGCTGGAATTTTTAAACCTGTCAAGAGGGTGCTTGATGTACCAGAAAGGTGTTATATGGCATCTGGCATGTGGCCTTCCAATCCAAGGAGGAGGGTGCAATCCTGCTGCAGAGATACCATGAAAAGGTTTGACATTTATTCAAATAAATGAATGGAGTGGAGTCTATAAAAAATCAAGGTCCAGACCTCCCCCATTCCACCCACGGAATTTAAGCACCAATCTCCAGTTAATGCCACAGAAACCAAAAGCTTCTCTGTGATATTACCTAACCCTGGAGACTTTTTAAACTTGTTGGAATCTTCCTGATCAACCTAAAAATTCCCAAGGTTTCTCAGCTTGTGTCCCTACATGTTTTCAGGAGCACCTGGCTGGGAATTTGGCACTGATTCCTACTTTAGGGCCAGTTTTAATCTCAACTGTGATGAAAAGCTCAGGTTGGGAAGTGCCTGAGGCTGCAGTTTTGTATAGTTTTTTGTTTAATTTGGTGGTGCAGATGGCTGAGGAAATTCCTCCCCCATCTGTCATTCCTAGCCCAGCACTGCAATTTGTTTTCAGTTGCTCTCTTGTGATTGTCTGTGGGCTTTACTGTAAGTGGGACTTTTACGCTGACCCCTCTTTGGAAAAAAAATTAAAATTAAAAAATAAGTGTTTCAATATAGCTCACTCTTGCGGTCTGGCTTACAGCTTTGCTCCATGTGGAATTACATCAGAAAATTGGATCAGGCAAAAGTCTGTGATGTCAAAGCAGAAACACAGTGGCAAGAGGGAGGCAAACATGGTCAACAGGTTTTGCCATGGGAGGGGGGTGACAGCACAGGTCCCTGAGGGACATAGCTCACAGCTGTACCCTCAGCATGACAAATTCCTGCCCTCAGTGCTGAGGGTGTTTCGAGCCCAACCCACATTTTGTGCAATAGTCACAAGCATCAATTTTGCAGCCAATAGGCTTCTATTTGTGGGGTTTAGGCCTTGCCTAGCATCATGGAACTTAAGACATATATTCTGTAAAATACCAGCATAAGCAGGTGCAAGGCCACGTCCAACTTGTTGAACGGAAAGTTTAGTTGCTTCTGTTTTCTAATAATGTCTGTTCAGTGCGAAAGGGGAATAACAATGGAACTGTAGCCCAACCCTGATGGAATTGCAAAGGTAATTTGATGGCGTGATTTTTATTTTTTCAAAAGCCCTGAGTTTTGCCTCTGCAAATTATCATAAAACAAATGCTGCTTTCTGAGCTATTTTGTCCTTGCAGAACTACTTTTACGGTAAAGTTTAAGTCAACACTAAGAACAAGCGTTGGTTTTGTCTCAGAGTTAGTTTGCTTCACAGTGTCGTGTGTGAGGTTATGTAGTGGACTAGTGCTGAACACAGGGTTGGTAATAGATGGTTTTGTTATTGCTGAGCAGGGCTTTCATAGACCCAAGGCCATTTCTGCTTTTCGTACTGCCACACTGGTGAGGAGGCTGGAGGTGCCTGGGATGTTGGAGGGAGCTGGGACAGACGACCCAAACTGACCAAAGGGATATTTCATACTAGAAGACATCATGCTCAGGGGGAGGAAGGAAAAAGGGGGATGTGTGTACTGATGGTGCTTGTCTTCCTAAGTCACTTCCCTGCTCACCTGGAGAGCCCTGAACTCCTGTCTGCCCATGGGAAGCAGTGAATTGATTAGTTTTGCTTATGTGTGTGGCTTTTGCTTTCCCTATTAAACTGTCTTTATCTCAACACATGCGTTTGCTAACTTTTACCTTTGCAATTCTTTCCCCAATCCTGCTGGTGGAGGAGTGAGCGAGCAGTTGTGTGGTGCTTGGCTACTGGCTGCAGTTAAATCATAACAGAGCAGAATCACTATTTTTTTATATCTGGAATATGAAAAAAATGATATTTTAAAAATTAGGCTCATTAATGTAGTTTTGCCCTTCCTATGGCAGCCAAGGATCTTAATAGTAGTAAAATGTAGGATCACATGTGAGGCTTTCCTTACCGAAAACTCAAAAAAATTGCTTATGATTTTGGGGCACAATAATGAAGAGAAAGTGGGAAAGAGGAGCTGCAACAGCAATGCCTGAAGTCATGTTCTCTAGTGAGTTACACTGTGCTAAACACGGGCTATAAATGCCTTGCAGCAGACTGATTTGAATGTTTCCATGTACTGCTGCCTTCCAGGTGGATACTTTCTGGCACAAAAAGTAGGTTAGAATGAAAACAGATTTGAGGAGCTTGGCCTTTCTGTTGAGCTGCACAGTTAAATGTGCCAAACCATACTTCCAGGCAAGTATTTTCAGGTCCAGGTTTGGTTCACTTCAAATGGAGATGGACTTGCAATTTGCATGAAAGATGCTGGCACAAGGCATTAAGTGATAGCCAGAAATGAAATCAGGAGTTTTCTATTTAGCAGAGCAACAGCACTTCATGGAATAGAAGTCCACCTTAAGGACCAGAGGCAGCATTGTCTATCTCTGACAATTATCTCCTGTGCTTCATCAGGGTAAGCCATGCAAACATCTCTGAATGGCATCTTGCTTGTTTTTGCCTTTTTTATTTTTTTTCCTGTGGTGTTTACCTAAGATATATGATGCGGGATGAGAGCAGAGAAAGAGAGAAACAGCCCCACTTTCGAAATAATTGAAAATCCCTGAATCTCTTCAGGATATTGGGTGATGTTATCCGGGTGTGTTTGTCTGAGGGTAGTTGTTTTTCTCGGAGGAAGCAGGGAAGTTAATTAGACTTTACAGAAGTAACAATGAAGATTTAAATCGCCTTACTTTGTTATTCATGAGCAAATAGACTAAAGATGGTTAAACCTGATCTCACTGAGGCAACTCACACATGCATCAGTAGCTTTTACTTCAGCATACTCTTAGCAGTTTTTCAGTTAAGGTTTTCATAATTCTTTCAGAGCCTGCTACTTATCTGGATAATCTAAATGTTTNTTATTCTGTGAACATATGACAATATTTTGGTTTTAGTTATTTCAGATTGGCATTACATATTACAATATAGCCAAAGTTAACAGAAAGTACTGTGCAGTATTTTATTGTTTTCTGTCACTTCTTCCTTACAGAGCAGAATCTGATCCTAGCCTGGGAAGGAGCTCAAGGGTGACCTGCACAACATTTCCCACAGGACAAAAACCTGAATCATTATATGAAGGTGGCAGAAAAGGTCCCTACATCACAGAGGTACATAAAGAAAAGTCACCTTTCATTAATTTCAAGCTAGTTTGATTTGCTAACTAATATAGTCCTGCTTCATATATTCAGTGTCTAGACGACAAACTGCCAGGCAGTGTACAAATTACACCTTTCTCTGGCTGACACACACGAACATAATCTGCTGGCTGCTGGTTTGGATGAGCTCATTACCGATGTTCATGCTAGTAACTGTCCAGTCAGAAATTTTTCAGGGAAATATTTTTGTGGCAGGAAAGTGCTGATGTACCGAGGCAGATCCTCTTACAGGGAAATGCTGAGATAGACAGAAGTTTCCATGAGAAGGGATGCTCAGATGCATTCAGCTGTCTTATCAAAGTCAAACAGTAAGAGAGAGGGAGAAGCTTTGTCACCTTCTCCCACCCTCAGGCCACAAGCTGACACCTTGCAAGCCCCTGTGTCTGCCCTGGCCTCCGGGAACACAGCAAGGCCCCAGGACAGAGCAGGGCTCTCTCTCCTCCCTGGGTCTGCAGGGCCCATTGAGGGCTTTTGCCCCAGGGCTGAGCTGCCTCCTGCACCCCCATATGTTGACATTGCTGGGGAGCCCAGTGGTATCCATGCAAAAATGTCCTGAATGTGGCATAAGGAGGAGACCCACAACTTTTCCAAAATATTCATAAAACAGGGAAACAGATTTTTGTTCTGCTGTTACCCACAGTTTATGGAACAGATTAGCCATGGTGGGTCATACCAGACAACCCCCTCTCAAGACATCCAGCCAGGCAGTAACACTTGGTACTGCCTTACATTTAATGAATGTTTTGCATGGGCCTCTTTAGGCAAGCTAGACTTTTAAAATTAGATTTCAGTCCACACAGCAGATTGAATAATTCATTCTGTTACTACATAAATGGCAGTTTACTAATTTCAGTTCCTGAACTTGAGTGTCGTAAAGAACCTTCTGGACCATTTCTCAGCAGTCCCTCCCCACAGAGCTGTGTGGAGGCACAAATATTCCCTTCCCTGGCTCCAACCATCACAGCCGTTTCTCATATGTATGTGTATTAATATAGACATACAGAGCACAGGCAGGGACACATCACTGCACAGAAACAGCTCGGCACACTGTATGCGGGTGGGGAGTTAAAGTAGCAAGGGGATGGTATGCATATACAATTTGGGTCCTTTTAGGAACATTCCAGACTAACAGTTTCAGATGTAGAGCATAGCTGGGATTTTTGTTTAATTTTTTTCCCCCACTATTGTCATAATTCTAGAAGCACATAAAAAAAATCCTAAGTTAATGAAAAATAAAAAGCAAAAAAGCGATTTTTGTTTGAACATGGCAAGCTGATACTCTTCACTGACACCTCCTACATCCAATGCGATTTTCCTGAAGCTGTAGAACTTGTAGTACATGGGCTTTTCCACATTTTCTTCCCACAAAGGACTCCTTCAGTCTAAGATCTGCAGTGCTGTGACATGGACTTGCAGCTGTGTCACTTGTAAATGCTCTCTACACCCAGGACCTCAAGGCAACATTCGATGCAAACTCGATAATTCATGAGTCCCAGATCTGAGCTGACTGTGGCTCCTGGACCTTTAGCAAGGAGGTTAGATCTCCCAGGAGCCCCAGGGTGAGCCCAGGCTGTAAGGAGTTTATAGTCTCACATACATGGTTGGAAGCTTGTAAGGTCAGCTTTTGTCAGTGATCTTCATTCTCCTTCCAACATTTGGAACTCCTGGGTCAGTCTTCCCAAGTTTACAGTTCCAGGGTAAATTTGGGAGGAAGATTCCCCCTCAGTGGGTATCACAGGGCCTTCAGACTCTAAGACTAGCTACTACCCTTTACTATTAGATCCTACCCTTTAGTAGCAGCAAAATTAGAAATGCAATCTGCAGAAAGGTTTCAGCAGCATGCATTCCCTCAGAACAAACAGCATCTTTCAAAATTTGGATGTTAATTTGTCTTTTTTTCAGATTACTTGAAATAAGCGCACTGAAATTGCCTAACTGCAGATTCAGCTGACTGCTCTGCATGCCCAGTCACAAGCTGTGCAGGAACAGTGAGGTTTTGGTGTGGAACCCCTGATCAGCTCCAAGGTGTGCACACCAGTTCTGTTTCCAGGGCGAGCCCGTGGGATTTCTTTGGGACAAAAGGACACAAGAAGCACAGTTAGAGGTGCACTGAGATGGGTCCAAAGTAGTGGCTGGGCCTTTGGACAGCTTAAAACCACATGTGTCCTGGTGATATTCAGCCTTCAGTGCAAATTAAAGCCCCTGGACCACATGTGGTACAGACACAGGGGTTTCAGCAGCAAGGGCTTTGATCCACTGGTCTGCTTTTATTGTGCTGAATTGCATACAAATATGGATGAATTCTTAGAGTATTACAAATACAGATACAACGTTAGAGTATTGAAACTCAGCCTGCACTGAAAATCTCCATGTTTGGCAGATCTGATCAGTTGTAATCTGTCAGTCCTTCAAAGTTAATTCATAAAGTGTAACAGAGAGTTCACCTCTTGAAAAAATAAAAGTGATTTTTATAGCCCATAGTGTAATTTATTTTTTTCTGCATGTCAGATTAATAAAATGGCCATTCTCCTAATGATAGTGCTATCCACTGAGATAAATCAGATCCAGATTCTTTCTAAGTTCAGATAAAAAGCTTTTAAAAAACTTTTGTCTTTTTTTAAAATTTCAATTACACTGCTCACCTATCATCTTGGGCAAAAGTACACATTCATTAACAGAAATGTTCACTGTCAAAATTCCTGTGTGGAGTGCCTGATTTCCTATATTCATAAAGAACTACATTGGCAAATTAATTTTGCTTATTGCTTTTTGGGGAATCTTGTTTATTTGTGCCCTGTACTAGTTACTGTTTATTTATAATCACTTTATTTTAAATGTTTTGTTTAAATGTTTTATCCGTTTAAGAAGTATAATGCATGTGACTCAAACTGAAGACCGTATACCTTTGAAGGATTAAATTTAAAAAGTTAAAAGGAAGGGAAATGCAAGTAACAAGCCCCCCAGCACTTCAGTGCCCACTCCAGTGCTGGGGGGCAGTGGCTGATAGATTTGCTAAGTACATGCCATAAGGTACCAACTTTCCTCCCTCCTTCCTGTGGGACATTGTAGGCTGTTGTTCCCTCACACTCATCCTCTAAGGTCTGCACTGAGTGTTCCAGGTCATTCTCAGATCAGTGGGATATGACAAAAAATGTTTAAGTGCTGCCTTAAGACATTTGGCAAGCAAATGAGCCTGATTCATGAATAAATGAAAAAAAAAAAAAGAACTTGAAGATAATTCATAATTTGCTAATTTTTTGTTTGAAGTCATCACTGCGTATTTCTGAATAGCAAATACTTTTTAAAAGATTCAGAACTCTCAGGAGTTATTCACACAAGCCAGAAATCATCCATATTACCTTAGAATGTTCCTGCAACAGCTACTCTAGTCAGCTGAACTCATTACTGCAGGCTGTAGGCATGTACAGTGGTCATAGCTTTGCAGTATGGGAACAAGTGCAAACAAATATAACACAGACAAGGTCAGCTAACATTTTAGTAATGTGATTTGGTCTCTGAACTCATAACACCTTGGAGTGATTTCCTGTAGAAGCCAATGCAAAACATAAGATATCTATTTTGTGTGGGTTAAAACACGGGCATACAAATACCTCAGCTATTATATTCCAGGGAAAGATGAAGACAGTCAGGAAAATTTAAACAGCACAATGTTGTGGACAAAGCTAGTGTCATACCAGACTGCACTAACAGAAGCATTCATAGTCTGTAAGACAGATAAATTTCTTTGTGTCCTTGGCAAACACAGTGGAAGGGATACAAGCTTAAGAGCAAAGATTCAGGAAAGCTTTCTAGGAACATTAAAAACATTAGTGCAGCATTAAAAGTGATAGTCTGGGAAGATTGAAGAATATGCACCTAGCAATAGTTTGTAAGACTGTATTAGGCAAGTGAAGGCTAGGAGTAACAGGAAAACTACATTCTTCCTTGAGACAGTTGAATTGGCTAAATGGCTTTTTTTTTGAGAATCACTTTATATGATTGTCTCTTTCCTTGATTCTTTTCCTTAAGCCTACCATAACCAAAGTTTACTGACTCCTCTCTCAAGTGCACCAGCTGCAGCCCAAAGCTTCATCGCAGAAAGGTGCCAGGGTTAGTGCAGCATCACTGACAGCATAAGCCACAAGTGCTAGAGAATGAAAATCCTACGGCACATGGGTAACAATTTCCAGGATATTCTCATCATGAGAACAGAAAAGTGTGTGGTTTTCAGTCCTGATCTGTTAGCTTCTCTATCTCATAAACAAACAAGGCTAAAAGTAATTCCCCACTTTGCTCCCCTCTTTGGGAAAGGAGCCTTGAAACCTTCACTTGATAATTCAGCTATCAGGTAGTCTTTGACTTAGTGCAACTTTTGGCTTGAAAGCTCTGGGAAGAGCACCTGACTTCAAAACAAATTTTTTGTCATTCAGCTACTAGGTGGAAGTTCAGTGTAGCTATGCATAATACACAGCACTGAAATCTTTGATCTTTTGTATTTCAGTTCACATTTACAGTTGTGGAAGTTATATATACAATTCATTTCAGATGCTTATGAAACTGTTTCCTTCAGCCTTCAGGGATGTTATATTTTCCTAATGCAAATGCATTCATTTGTTGTCATATTTCTTGATTTGGAGTTGCTTTCCACAGACTGCCTCTGAAAAATAATGAGCATGCACACTTTACTATTAAAATTTCCCATACCCATTACCATTAGAAATGGAAGTTAGTGTCAGGGTTTTCTGACCAACAGTAATGTGTGAATTTATAACACGCTGTAGTACAGTCAGATTTTTGCATCCTGTCAAACATGTAAGTAGAATATAATGTATTCAAATCCATCTTTTACAGTGCTCAAATTTACAAGCTTATTAGCATTGATGGTATGATTATATAAACCTTTTCAGCTATTTGTACTGTAAAATAGTGAGAAAATTATTTGATAATTAATTACATATTCTTTCAAAAAGCTCTCCATCTATTTCTATTTCTCCCTCTCCCCCTAATTCTGTATGAGACTAATTTATTTTTTGTACACATTGTTATTCTTCAGTTCCTACTATATTACTACTACTGCTATGAGTTACACTGAACAGCTGAACTTGAATATGAAATGATATCTTTTTTTTTTCCAAATCAGTAAGACTGCAACTACAATTAAGTTTTCTTGAAGGAAAAATACAGTCTGTCCACCTCCTTTATCAGGTTTGTGGCTATTCAGGTAGCAAATGTTGACAAGTTTGTTTCTTTTAAATTATGTGAGTTTTTTTGGTTTTTAAATTATGTGTTGCTTCATGAAAATTGGAGCTTTTCCTGTAATTTGTGGAGCTTGTGGCATGTTTTTATTGCCTCAGATATGGATTACTATAATATGCTGCCCTGGTGCTTAGCGTAAGAACATTTGTGAATGGCATTTCTTGTTGAATAAGGCTCCTTTCTTATAATAGGAAGTTCTACAGAAAAAATGGGTTTTACCTCTGCTCCATAATATTCACTGACATCAAGTTGATTTTTGGGTAGAGTTTAGGATGACAGTTGTATTCAGTCTGTTGTATTCAGTCCTAACCATGTGAAATAATTCCATCACAAGTATTATCACTAATGTACCTGAAATTACATCCCTTAGTTTAAATGAGAAATATTCTTCAGGGTCCTGAAGGCTGGAATACCTTTGTTTGTTTGTCTGTTTGTTTGTTTGTTTTTCCTGCATGTTGATAGAACACTTTGTAGGTGCTTCAGAAGCTTTTGCATATGTTTGCGGGAAAACATAGTGAGAATGTTGGTCATTTTGAAAAAGGAGAGAGGGAAGATTATGTGACGGTGGAATCAGGTCCTTCATAGCTATTTGGACCTGGTGTGGAGAATCTGACCTTCCAAAAGCCTGGGTTTGACCTGACCAGCCTCTGCTACAGCAAATCAGTGCATTTCAAGTCCAGGTAGACCTCTCTAAAAATAGCTTAGAAAGGAAAGATGCTCTGCCATCATGCTTTGTAAGGTCATCCTCTGGTTTGGGATACTTTTTAAAACTGGTGAGTGATTAGTTCCAAGGTACTGGGGAATCACACCCCTAGCAAAGAGATAGCAAGAATCAAGTTTTGCAGGGTGACCTTTGTTACACTGGAGGGACTGGGAATAGTGCTGTCCCTGCTTCAACCTGCTCAGATCAGACAAGGTTGGGGTTATAGCTCTGTATAAGATTAATGTTCTGTGCTTGCAGTACCAGATTGATTGTTTTGATAAATATAGCAAAATCAATCAATCTCTCAATCTCTCTTCCTTACAGTTTAGATTTATTATACCTAAACAGGAATTAGAATAAAACGATTTTCTGTATTAATGAATGACTCAAACAGGCCTACCTGGACATCCAGAACCTGGGGGATTTAGGACAGAAACTAATTTACAGAGGAATTACCAGGATCTTTTGCCATTCCATTCTTCCAACAATAGCTAAGATATTTATCTTTACAAAAACAGACATTCCTTTGCATTTGTATTTCCAATAGTTACTGGAGAAATTAGACGTGAAAAAGACCTTGTAGGTCTCCTTACCCACTCCCATGACGATGCAGCACAGCCCACACAGAATATTTATTACCGTATTGTCCAGTTTGGTTTTAAATATCGCAACTGATGGAGTTGTTCCTTTCCCTTAGGATATTATCACAAAGCCTAATAGCATCTACTCTCAGGAAGTTTTATTCCGTGTTCAGTCCGAGCTTTCCCTTACTCAGCACAATCCAAGCTGTAAAACCTTCTAACAAACAAAACAATCCTTCTACCTCTTTGTAAATGTGAGAAAAATCAGAAGAGGGTAATGAAAATGCTGATTTTTTTACAAAAAAATATTTTCTTACTGCTGATTTAGAAGAAAAATATGTGTGTGTATGAATATATATTTTTATCCCAACCATTGTGAAACCCAGGGGATTTTTGGCAACTTACTAAAGCTGGTCCAAGTTTTAATGACACATATGTTCAGAACTCCACATAAAACAGGGACAGGGTTTCAAAATGCTCACTTGTGCAGAAGATGAAGACCACATCCCTTCAGATGCTTGGAATTTGGAAAAATAATAAGCAGGGCAGAGAAAGTTTCCTTTAGTTCAAGACTCATCTAGAAGTCTGTGATGCTGGCAAGCCTTTGGTACCTGACAATTTCAGGCAGCCCTTTAGGTCATCACCAGAGACAATATGTGAGAAAAGGAAGGCATGATCTTTTCCTATCTATTTAATCTTTGTTTAAATTAATTTTCTGCACCAGTTTTATCTCATTTTTCCCTGCGTCAGATTACTTCCTGGTTTGGTTTCAGTTTTCCTATTTATGTGATGAACCAGAAGACAACTGTACTCCCTCGGACAAGACTGAAACTGAAGTTGGTGGAAATGACAACTGACCTGCTTTTATGTAGTTTGTTTTTTTTTTAACGACCCAGCCTAGACATTGAGGATATGTTTATGCCCAAACACAATGATGTCAGTGATCAGGGGAGGAATATAGAAATTTTTTTAATGCTTGTTTACTATTCTCCAGATTTCCTTAAAATCTTTATTCCCCTTTAAAGTGAGATCGAAAGATTTTGTTTGAAGGAAACTTTTTGATATGCAGATTTTACTGAATATATGTGAGAAAAAGCAACATGTTCTATGGAAAACAGGAAGGAAGATACCTATTTACAAAACATATTTTCTGTCAAACCCAGATTTTGATGGGAGCACTTCATTGTTACACCTGACCCTCCAAAACTGTTTTATTTCTGCTTGTGTACTCAAATACCGCTGATTTATTTCTGCTACTGTTAGCTGTGAAGAGAAAGGAAAGATTGGGAGAATGGCTGGTGGGAAGGCCACTTCTCATACATTTATATTTATTTTATTTATTTCATTTTACTTGCAATTTAATTAACGCATCTTTGCTTTCTAAAACTTCTCAAAGAACATCAGCTGAGCCTTACGAAGGACTCGGGCTCTCATTGACTGCACAAAAATTCTGGACTGAGGGTTGCCAATGCTTCATTTTCCCAGCAAATCACATGAACACAACAATCCCTTTTATAGGAATATTTACAGTCACTATTCATACCAGTAAGGTGTCTGCAATGTGTACCCAACAGCAGAAGTTTACCTTCACTACTAGATTAACTGATAGGAAGAGGATGTGAAATTTCAGAAGTGCCAGCACATGAAATCTAGTTTGAATTTTGACTGGAGTACTCTTCTCACAAAGAGTGTTAAGTACAGGAGGAGTTGTTTGAAATGAAGCAAGATAAATCATCTTAGGGAAAGGATGGAAACGGCTTGCTGGATTTTTTTGAGTCTATTCAAAGATACTATCTCCCTGGAATATGAAACCCCTGAAAGGTTATCTGAATCATAAAAGTTTGTGCCTCTCATGTTCAAAGGAATGAAATGTTCTAATAAAAACTGGCACCTCACAGGCGTCACAACCCACAGGAGCAGCAATGAGCCTCGGCTATAGCTGAAAAGCACAATCTTTCTTGCAGTGCCCGTCTAAATATGTTGTTTGGACAGATTTGGGGTTTTGTATTGAACACACTTTGAAAGCCCCATGACATGTGATAGCACTTAGCTCAGCAGCAAATTCTCACAGGAAACTTACGTTACATATTTCACATCCCTAATGTAATTATCAGGCCAAAAAATATACAGGGGAGCAATGTAGCTTGACCACTCAAACATTGCATTTCCAGTGCACGGTGTTATTCCTGACAGAGCCAAGGAGGGAGAGGAAATTCAGGGAGTGCTGAACTGAGTTTCAGGAGCAGATTCAGATGAATGGCAGATCATGGTTGGTAAATAGTGAGTAATAGTTGGTAAATAGCCAACCTCTGCTTGGCTGCTGGTCCGTCTGAGGCTAAAGCACACAAGGGCTTTCAGCAGGGCTGACGGCAATTTCTATTGCTAATTTATGATTGCCAGGGACCTTTTGTTATGGCCACGCGTTGGGAGGTTTTTTTTTTTGGTTGGTTGGTTGGTTGGTTTTTTGGGGTTTTTTGTGTGTAAAATCCGGGAAGCACAAGCAAGTGTGTGCTTTGAAAAATCGCTGCAAACAGGCTAGACTGGAGAGAGGATGTACCTAATAATCACCAGCCCTGACTGAAAGGGGAAAAAGGAAGAATATCATTGTGGCTTTTAAATTTGACTATCAGGAGTGAAACTCTCCAGCTAAACCAGATAAAACCAGAAACAAAAGGGAACTGGAGTTACACTAGCAGCAGCTTAATAGCTGCAATTATCAGCCGGGCTCCCAGTTGGAGTCACCACCCATCAGAGCCCGAGGTGAAAAATGTCAGGGGGATGGGGTGAAAGGCCTGCCTGAAAATGCAAAACCGCAGAGCATTCACTTGCTAAAAGACTTGGATGAGCTACTCGTTCTGGTCTTTGTGCTCTTTTAAATACAGCCATCTAGTTGTCTTGGAGACAAGCACGTGGGGAAAAAAAAGCCACTCAATATTCCTATCCCTGACTATAATCCCCTGTTATGGATCAGCTAAGTAATAGTCTAAATACAAAATGTATAAAATATTAACCTGACAAACGGCTCTGCTTAAGTCAATGACACATGGATAGAAGATGTGGGTAACAAGAGGTTTATTAAAATGCTCCGGTTCAGCTGCAGTAGGAGTGACAGAATAAAAGCATGACTTGTAAAACAGAAAGGGTAGGGAGATATTAACACTGAAGTGCAGATGAGAAAATTTCCCTGGAAATCTCAGGGAAGCAAACAGCAAATGAGGTTGATTAAAATTACTATAATTGTGGTGACAAGTTGTACACCACTCGAACACCCTACTGTACATAGTTCCAGATGCTAATTTGGGCTCTAATTTGCCCGTCCTTGAAGACAGTGATAAAACTCTCCTTGACTTCAAAGAGGAGCAGAAGCAGACTCTCCAATTCATAGGAAAGAAAAAAATGTCTGGCTTTAACACATAAGATCAGCAGCCCTAAAACATATCTTGAAGGCATCCCTAGATTTTATTGATGATAACTTCATATTGATTGCTTTTAAGTTCTTTAAATAAATTGGAAAACTTGAGTTACTTCTTATTTGCATATGGTAAGTTTGAATCTCTGTAACTAAATAATACCAAGCATTTGTATAGTACTTTTCAGGAATATTCAGGAGTAGGATCTACATTTTCACAGGTAGTGACTCTGGAAAACTCATCTCTAGCACAGAGCTCTGCTTCAGATATGTAAAAGGGAATTACTCTCACACTGAGTTCTCACCTTAAGGAAAACAGTCCTTCTAAAAGGTTTTAAAGCAAAGCACTTAGAAGTCATCCAGAACCATTAATCACTTTTTAAGTTCTCGGCAAATGCATTTGTTTTAACAATTTACACCAATGATGTCACGCTGTGTCTATGTTAATATAGTTCTATTTAATTCTGAGACAGTCACTGTATATATCCCATCAGTAAGGGGAAGTACCTCAACCTCCCTGAAGAGGACAAATACGTTTTAACATCAGGAAAACTGTGGTGGAATTAACTGAGATGCTTTGCACCTAGCTCGTTGTATTAGAATTTTTGTTACCATCAACTACCAGGATATTTTTCCTCTTTATATCTTCATCCCACAGAGGTTGTGTGTATTGGCCCAGCCTTTTAAATAGTGTGCTTACACCTACTGTTCATAGTCTACAAACTGTCAAAGTTATCTTTAAAAAAACCAAACAATTAAGCTAAGTATTTGCTAGGATATTTTGCTATCATCTGCCATCAAGAATCATTACACTAGTTACAAAAGTTTGCACTGTCAAAGCTATGCTGAAATACAAGAAAGGAAACTGCAGTTAGGTTACAGCTTCTGGATGATATTTGTGCCTCATCTATTCACTACCCGCAGTGCTTTGAAACGAGTGCACTTCTCTGAGATGCCACAGCATAACAGGCTGTGTTTATCTCAGTTTAAGTCTACTGAAATTAATGGAGATGCAGAGTTCTGGTATTTTCTTTTGGTGATCCTTGAATGACACAAGCAATCTTAATCGTGTGGAAAGACTAATAAAATCCTACCTTCAGCAAGGCCTGTGAAATTCGAAGGCTGTGAAAATATGCATACGACTGCGATTTCAAAAAGAGCCTGACTGCTAATGAAAAATAGTCCTGAATGCATTTGAAGGGATATTCAAGCTTGTGGTTAGGTTGATGCCAGATGTTGATGCAGAGGAAAGGGAAGTTGGGGAAATTTAGGAAAAATAGGTACATGAACCCTTAGGATATTGGGTTACAAGCCAGCTGGGAGACACCTGGAAAGCAGCGATTTAAATCCGTTTGAAGTAAGGGTCTCTTGTAGAGGGATTGGCCAGAGGGTCTGGAGAGCAGAGAAGACCCTTCTGCTCTTTCCAATGCCTCCCTCAGCCTGCAAGAGGGAACTTCCAGCTCCGGGCAGCCCGGGGGAGGCACCGGCTGTGCTGGCAGTGGGACAGAGCCGGAGCATCGCCACCTCCTGCCTGCCCAGGGCTGGGCAAGGGCACGGCACGGGCGTGACAACGGGGCATTGGCATAGAGCACTGCAGGGACAGAAACAGCAAAGGTGATTTCATCGACAAAAAAACACTCCTAAATTTTTCTTTTTTCTTTTTTTTTTTTTACATTACTTTTATTTTCCCTCATTTTTATATTATCTTCAAATTAACAAGAAATTACTTTGTGATGAGTTGCTGATTAGTCGGCATTTATTTCTGTAATTACTTCAAATGTAATTTCATTCACCTATATCCAAAAGACTGCTGCCAACTTTATAGATTTCTTTTTCTTTCTAGGTCAGAAAATGCATCTGCATACATACATAAATGCATAGAGAAATAGATAAAATTTGGTTAATTTCTACTTGTACTATTTATATATAGATGTATAATTAAATCATTCTAATCTCCAGTTGCCTGAATTGCAATCTTGCTTAAGAATACAATCTTTCATTAAATATGTATGATATAGATTATATATAACGTATGTATTACCTCTCTCCTTTTTTCAGATTTGCATAGAAAACATGAAAATGGAAAAGTAGTACATTTTAAGGGCTGTAGAAGTGAGAGGAGAAATAAAAAAATCTGTATTATTTGCAGAATTCGCCCAAATTCTGTGACTTTAAACCAATTCAGTATTTAAGTAGAATTTATTTTATCTCTACCACTGATATCCATGAAGCATAGGAAAGCCAGTCGCTTTTTGGAGACTGCCTCTCCAGGGAACTCATTTTGATCACAGGCTTTTCCTGCCTCAGTTCTCCCTCTGTGAAATGGGGATAACCATTTTCTCTCTACCTGTCATGAGATGCTCTGAGGAAATGTACATTCAAGGATATTTGGATATTAGAACAAGGAATCTGTATAAACATTTCAGAGGGAGGTAAACAGAACAATACAAAGCTGAAGTGCATTAATTGATTACTTTCTGCTTTGCTTTAAAGTTTTACCTTTTTGTGTGTCTTCTTCTTGCCTTTGTCTGTAATTTTGCTGAAAGGGTATGTTTCTAATTAATGAGAAGCTGAGTTTTCTGATTGTGGCTCAGAGCATTTGAAGCCTAGCTGTTGCACTTACTATTCTCAGAAGCACAGTACTTTTTTTTTTCCTGGGAAAAATCTAATTCAAAGTTTAAATAGCCAGTTCAGATAGACTTTATTTTAGCTGGACTCATCTTGGTCACTTCTTCATGCAAATAAATTATTTGCTTGGCATGTGCCAAGCAAAGCACTCCAAATACCAGATGACACAGTGGGGTGGAGAACTCTTCCACTGCTTCAGCTCCAGCTTGAGGAGAAGGATGTTCAGACACCCACTACCTCTCTTCCCCCTGTTACTTATCTTCCTCAAAGTTGTGTGTATTCAAAGGTAACAGGGTATATAAGGTTGCTCTGCTAAAATGGCTTTTGTTTTTGGAAGGCTCTGCAGTTTCTTCAGGTGAATATAACCATTTCTTTAAATGCCTTCCTTAACCTGGACGTTTAGCACCTAACTGAGCAGTGTACACCACCATGCTTGAATCCTTCTACTTCCTTCAAGACCCTGCCCCTCCACAAAATTCCTTGCCTTACACTCCAAATATATCTTCTGTCACAAACCTATGCCTCTGTCCCAAAAAAGGGCCTCCATATGTGGAGTCTACAAGCTTAGCAATGGACGTTTATGGCATATTTGAGATAGCATCACATTTTGATAGTAAGTGCAACAAATTAAAAATAATTTTTAATCCTTTTTTTCTGATGGACATTTTGTGTAGGTAATAGAAACTGTGAAGCATTTAATTCTCTACAGGAAGTACTTAAAAAAATTCTCTGGCTGATTATATCTGCTTTCCGTAACCCTTCCCGACATAAACTAAAGGAAGATGTGGCTCTGTTGTAAAGTGATCCAGTTTTCAAAAAGAGCACTCTGATATTAGTGCATTTTAACACTGCTTAGTGGGTTTATAATTCTATTCAGCATTTTAACTGGAAAGCAGGAATAGGAAGTAGGTGGGAAAATATACCCATGTAGCCCTCCCTCTTATCGATCATTCTGTACCAAACACCAGAAAGATGAGCAGAGGGGAGGGGGATCTGGCGTCAGTGGACAGGTAGGAGACACCAGAACATTAGTGATCATTTAAAACTTGCATTTTGAAACCAAAACAGCTGTGAATCCTCTGAAAAGACTGAATATTTTAACATACATATTTTGCTCATAAAAATGCTCTCTTGCCAGTGCTGTCATTTTATCTACATTAACAAAAAACATTATGAATACAAGTTAAACTGGCTATTGCAATAAATGAAAATGACAATTCCATTTACTTAATTGGCAGGTTTCCAATATCTTTTTATTCTTAGAATGAAACAGCTTGGATTGTGAAAAGTAACAACTACTCTACATGATATCATCGCTTTCATAGGAAGAAGACAGAGGTTCACCTGGCAGAGAAGAGATGGCTGAAATGCACATCATGAATATATGAAATAAAAATCAATAAAATCTTTTGTCCATCCTCCTCTTTGGGAAATAATTTTCTGGGTAACAGAATCATTACTTTAAGTATTCACTTCAAGATCTATTCTGTCACTGTTAGCCCTGATGAAAACTGTCTGATCCATAAATAACCTCGCAGGTAGAGTCTGAGGTCTTTAATCCTTTCACTTTTATTCTGGCTCATTATTCATTACAAAAAGAACCCATAGCCTTATTGATCAAAAAAATTATTTGATGGGTAGAATATTACCCAAATTAGTGAGAAGCATGCTAGAATTTGTTCATATTGGTTAATCTTTTTGCTTGCTCAGTTCCCCAGGTTTCATGGCCCTGCTTCTGGGATAGTTAGAACCACTTTTAGCAAAATGCCAAGGAAGGATGAATACCAAATGCTACATAATTAAAGATACTGGTGTGCAGATAAATGCAATGTATTTTAATTTTCTTCTTGATATCTCATCCTTCCTCAAATCCTTTGAGAAGGAAGAATTAATAGGTTACAGAGGAGGCCTGAAGTACAGACTAAGAAAAAAATCCTGGAAGATTTTTCTCCAAAGATTTGTGGCATTTTGGACAGCTGTTGAAATATCTACCATGGTCTTTTCCATTCTCATCACATCTATTTCTGAATTTGAAAGCTCTTTGGAAGAGGGACTGTGCATTTGGGGTGTTCTGCCCAAATGAGGGTCTGGCCAAAGCATTTGTGTTTCCCCTGAGTAGCAGCATTGATAGCCTTAGGTAATGTCATAAAGCTTTCTAAATACCCAGCCAGAGTCAGAGCTGTACCACCACCTGATAATACGTTTCTGATTATGTCAGAGTAGTTCTGACTGTTCTCTGGAAATGTTTACTATTCACCCTAGCATACTTTTAGTCCACCTGCAGAACCCCAGTCACATGTGCATTAATATATATATATAATATAATGAGAAGTGATATTTTAAATAAATTCATAATTTCTCCAAGACCAAAAGGATTGTAAAGTTATAAGGTTATATTTCCTATGCATTAAAAATTATGATGGTTTTCCCACAAAATTTTCTTTGCTGGGAAACATAATTTTCATAGTTTATTTTTTTCATGCCACATCTCCAGAGCCAGGTTGGTGCATACATATATACAGATACAATATCCACTTTTGGCATCTAAATTTGGACAGCAAAACACATCAAATGTTGACTTCCTCAGTCTTTACCAAATGTTGCAGCCAAGCAGATCACTATATGCAGAGCAAAGAAGATGGTGCAGATGACCCTGCATCTGTCCCAGATACGTTTTGGGATGATATCTTTGAACCAGCTCTAATCACGTTGAATGAAAATTTCCCAGTTCTCAAAATGTGAGGTGTGCTTTTCCAACACATCTCCCAGGTTTGTTTACTTTATGTAAAAAAGAGACCAGTTTTGTGCTTTCTCTCAAAATGTGTCAATGTAGAGTAGGTGCAGGTGGCTTGCTTCAGAAATGCATTCTGGAAGTGAAGGAGAGCAAAATGATTGAAGTGATGAGTTTTAGGGCCAGTAGTGAGCAGCTTGAGCTTGTAACAGAGTTTGAGAATAGGGGGAAAAGGAACAGTTTGCCAAATTATTTAATGTAATTTTTTTTCAGGTTTGCATTAATATAATTGGGTTGAACTGTAGATATTAAGGACAGACAATCATTTAGGTATGATCCCAAAATCACATAGAATGAAATAATAGGAAAAAAGTGAATTACTCTACTGCTGGTGTAATAATGTTTTGGTTTTTTTTTTTTTTGTTTTGTTTTTTTTTTTGTTTTTTTTGGTGTTAGACTCTCTGTTTTTCAATCATACAAAAGATTCCTACAACAAAACTGAACAGAGTGAGAGCATCCAGCTTAAATTTTTAAAGAGAAGAACTGTTTCGTGGAAATGTCTCAGAACATGGACAAGCAATTAGGTTAACGTTTGCCAAAATCAACAAAATGAATTAAACATCTTCCAAAACCAGAAAACCACACAAATAGCAGTAAAGCTAGAGAGTTGCTTCAATGGGAAAAAGTATAAGTTTAACTGCAAATGACTTATACCAGACGTTCCTGGACTCCCTGATAATTTGTGCATTTCCAGATAAGGTGAATGAAATAGTGTGTCAGATCTTACTTTGCTGATGGAAATTGCATTAAACTACCCTTAGTGCTACAAGTAAAATGTTACATTCCCTCCTCCTCTAGAGTTTGGACACAAAATTGAGCTAAGGATGTAAAACAGGTTGTCAGATGTTGGATGATAACCATAACTGCTTATAAATGTCTCTATCAGTTTTGGTCTGTTTTATTTGTGATGCAATGGGCCTTAATCTAAACTTCAGAAAAAGAGGTTAAATTACATTAATGTACATTTGGCCAGTCTAAGAGCAGAGACACAGAAATTCACTGCAGTGTGATCTGTGGGCAGAGAAACCCTTTTAACATTGTCTTCTGCATGCCCCCCTCTTGTGGAAGAAAAAATCCTCATATAAAAACTGCTGTACTTTATAGGTATTACTGAAATAGCTTGTTGTCACAGAACAGAAAAACGCTAAATGTCTTTTTGGGAAAACTAGGATAAAAACTGGTAACAGTATCAAAAATCAATGGGAAGTAGAAATTAGTAGCAACTTCAGCCAACGGGAAGTAGTACATGCAGAGAAGATGGGTGATTGGTAGCTGAAGGACAGATGTTTGGGATGTGCACAACCAGCCACGCAGGCTTGATGAGAGTGGAATTTCCAGACAAGATCAGTTTGCTCATTAAGATGCCAATAATGTTTTGGGAAAGACTTTTCTCTTGCGCAAGGAAAGCAGTCAGCAAAGATGCAGCATTTGGGAGAGACAGGCACGGCCGTTGTGATGGCTGTGGGGAAGCATCCCAAGCCAAAAGGAAACCCCGTGGAGGCTGCGGTGTGTGTCAGGAAATGCCACAGACCCAGCCAGGCAGAAGGCAGATCCGGGTGAGAAAAGAGTCAGAGCAGGGCAGGGCGACCCACAGCTGGGAAGGCTGCGGAAAAGCGCTGCCATCAGACTCCTGCGAGCCGGGGCTGCCCTTCTCCCTGCAAAGCCAAAAAAGGCTGTGTGCCTGCAGATCCAGGGCCTGCAGCACCTGACACCACAGCCGGGCAGAGCATCTCGGTGCGGGACAGATGTTCGCACAGCTGCACCTCTGCAAACACACGCAGGAGGCAGCTCCCGCCCCAGCACCCGAGCGCTACCGCTCTCTACGAGTTGCTCTTACCCATCACTGTCCCCCAGAATCTTCAACCATGCGTTTATATTCCGTTCCTAAAATAATAGCAAACCAGTGCATTAATGTCTGCATAATAGGACTGCAAACACAAGTTTTTTTCCTTGTTGCTGTACTTGTAGCTTGAATTTGCACTTGCAAGCATTTGAGCTCTCTGATAACATCGCCTAGTTTAAAAGTGTGCCTGATAACTTTCCTTCAAGTTTTACTTAAGGCTAGGAGAAAATCATCCCTGCTCCCCCAATAAAAAATATAAGGCAGCTTAAAAAAAAAAAAAAAAAGAAATATTTTATCTTAAAAGTTATCAAAATGAAGTTTCAGCATTTTCAGGAGTCATTCTATTTGCTTTTTTAAAACTATGCAATAAATTAAGTTCCCTCCAATTTTAAACAACTCTTTCATTGAATGTCACTATAGTTTTTCTCATTGCATCTTTTAGACATGCTTCTGACAACATTAAATATGTAAGTTAGGTAATCGAGAGACAATTTTTTTCTGATACTTTAATATCGTGGAGTAAAATTGATCAAGGTGCAAGTTAACTAACTACCTGCATTTGATCTGGTTAAATTGTTAAACTGATTATGAAAATATCTAGATTAAGGAAGCAGGGTTGTCCTGCCTGCTATGAACAAATAACCCCTTGCACCAGCTTGGAAATGGAAAGTGAGCACCACTTAATAGATTTAGTTATAGATTAAAAAACAAATAAACAAACAAACAAACAAACAAACAAAAAGCCCCAAAACAAACAAACAAAAACCCCAAAACAACAAAACCCAAGCTTAACAGAAAATAGCCTGCTGGGTTAAAACTGAGTTTGTAAAGTCCAAATGAGATGAGAGGCCAGCCCACAGACAGTAATTACACTGATTTTCAGTGATATTTTAATTGTAAACCAGTTACCTTAGTCTTCTGTAGCCTGCAAGATCAATTGCTAGATCAGAGTGGTGTGTAGAGGAAGACTAATTGCAGCTGGTGTTGAAATCGGGGAAGAGCTCAGGAAGGGCAAGCAGGTTTGAGAACAGCCTTGGAGCTCCCCACAGCAAGGCTCAGAGACAGGACGGTCTGTCCTGCCCCCTGTCCTTCATTCCTGGTGGCCTTTGGCTGTGCCAGGACCAGTCAGTGCTGCCAGGATATTGTGCAGCTATTGCTGGCACACAGCCCTGATGGTCAGGAGTAATGTTTGCTTCCTTCCCTCACTGCGGATCACATCTCTGTGTTGCATCACA
Organism: Rhabdornis inornatus; assembly: GCA_013397075.1. Classification (NCBI taxonomy): domain Eukaryota; kingdom Metazoa; phylum Chordata; class Aves; order Passeriformes; family Rhabdornithidae; genus Rhabdornis; species Rhabdornis inornatus. Next base: position 1,610,862 of record VWZS01007284.1, read on the forward strand.
TGTTGACACCCCATTTCTCATTAAGGTTCCAATTTTTAAGCTGAGAAAAAAAAAACACAGACTGTGCAGATATACACTCATCCTGATCTCTGGACAGCTATGCTGCTTCTCTCTTCCAAGCTGACTCTCACCTACCTGACCCCCTCCATTCCTGCACTCAGCATAGACAGAAACACTTGAAGGTCTGATGGTAAAGATGCACCTCAACTTAAATCTCTAAGCAAAAGTGAACTCTTGGTGTCTTTGGGTTCAGCTAACTACCTGCACATAAACATTCAGAAACACAAATGAAAAAATCTAAAGCCTCAAAATCCCCTCCTTTCCCCCTTTGAGGTTTTTAAGACTCCAAACTTGGGCTGTTTGAAAGAAAAGGACAGTCTTGGTGGAAACACTGCCAAGAAATACCCATGCCAAGAAGGGGAATGTCATAGTGTGATGATTTCATTGCAGCAAAATTAAAGTACATAGGTAGAAATGTTTCCAGACGGCTGAGAAAATCCCCTGAGGAGACATCTGGGCTGGAGGGCAGGCACTCAAGAAGATGCAGAGAGAGCAAAACATCTGGGCTGAAGGCGCTCACAGGCAAATCTGACCTTGCTGAGATGAGACATACCATAGGAAAAGCAAATAGGTCAAAAGCAGAGGAAATGTTACCTTGTATTTTCATTTTAGTCTAAATGTAGTTACCACGGCAGCAACAAGGAGTTTTGGGGCTTGAGTTCCTCTACAGACACAGCGACACCTTTTGAACTTCCCTCTTCTTCCATTGCTGTATCTGTCCCCAGGAGCACAGGCTGAAAACTCACTCATGTTTCCTTCCATGAGCAATGTACCAGCAATGAGAACAACAACAACAAAAGTACTGTGAAACCTCCCTAAAACCATAATGATAATATTTTAATCTTTCCTTCCAGAACACTTAACCTGACCCTCCCACTTCAGTCTTCCATATTTAGTCAGGAACAGAGTAGTCTCTGCACAGGTTTTGCTGTATCCCTTCTTCATGCAGTTCTTGTTTTCAGGGCAAGGAGAGAAATCCATCAACATCTATTTATATCTCTATTCATTTGCATAACTGAGCTATTTCTCTCACCCTGCAGACCTCTTCTTCAGACTCCTTTTTGAACACAGCATAATTCAGGACTCTCTTCCACTTATGGCTTGGGCTGACTTGGAGAAAAACACTGGATGGGGAAAATTCCCATATTGAGCCCAGCTGTAAAGAGGAAAGGACAAGGTCTCACATTGAGTCACCCAGTCATTTTGGCCACCAGAAGGCTATGGTTGTGAAATATGGGCTATGAACCCCAAACCTAATACTTAACAACAAGAATCTCTGGTTCTTAGTTGCCCCTAAAGAATCCCTCTTCTAAAGTAAAATCAAAGAATTGTAGTCGTAGCTGCTTTTATCTGAGTGTAAGTTGAGAGAGCAGCAAAAGAAGTAATATGTGACAGAGTCTGCTTTCTTTTGTGCTACATCTGAACTGACTACAAGATAATACAATAAACAAGATAACAAGATCAAAGAGAGCTTGAGAGAGCTTCTTTTCCATTCCCTGGTCCCAAAGGAGAATCAATTATTTCTAAACTATTCTTGAGAGATGTTGGACTAATCTGGTCTTTGCTCTGGATGCCTGGCTAGTATCCTTGATGCACCCATGGTTTCTAGGATATTGTAGGGAGTTCTAGGCAATTAAAAAAAAAGCACAAAGAAAAAGGTCAAAATATACTGGGGACAGTTAAATAGACAAAAAGTTTATTTACTTAAGATTAGACCTAATTTTCATTTTATTTTCAATTGATTAATTTATTAGCTAGTATGGTACATAAAGGCCATGGTGTTACCCTTGCCTGATGCTGAATCACACCTGTCCAGGCTTGCCCTGTTGACAGGGAAAAAAAACAAGCCAACAAAAACCCCTGCTTTTCAGCAAACCCCACTTTAAAAAAACCCAAAAAAAGAGCAGTACTACCTTCTATCTGAAGATTAATTTTTGAGATTAATCACTTTATTTATTTGGTTTACAAATGAAAAGCATTTCCTAACTTACATGAGAAGAGGGGGATTGTGGCAAAGTGCAGTTAAGAGTCAAGAATAAATTGCTCCAGTGGCTGGAGTGGCTGGAAGCCACTGTGTCCCAAAGGAGCAGCCTAAAAGACTGTATGGGTTTATAGTATCTCAGGAACGGAACACAATTCCTAGGTGAGCTTGTACTGTGAAGCAAAGGAAAAATTATTAGTTCCACTTTGAAAGCCATGCATTTGCAGTGAGAACACTGCTTTCCTCCTCCTGCATGGGATGAACGTTTATCCAACACTTAGGGCAGATCCCTCTCTAGACTACTGAGTGCTAATTTGTCTTCGTACACATACCGTCATAATCCATCCACTATTAAAAAACTGTACATTGGTAACTTTAATTGCTGAGGTTTCAGCATTGCAGTTCTCAGCATGTTCAAAGGAAAACAAAAAAAATAAAACCAAAACCAAACCCAAAACCAACCAACCAACAAACCAACCAACCAACCAACCAGACAAACCCAACCAATCCCCCCCCCCCCAAAAAAAAAAAAACTCCCCCCGGGGCTCCCCTCCCTATACAACAACGTCAATTTTTCAGGAAAAGGAAACATCGAAGTTGCAGACTCACTTAAATCTGAGTAGTTGGACTACCTCGTCAAGGTGGAAGTTACTTCTGGGAGTTACAACTCACTTTGAGAAGCTGCTTGTGTTTGCAGGAATACTCACAGTGCTATTTTACAATATACTGAAGGTACGGACCTGAGTGTAGCTCAGGGGTAAGGGTAGCTGGAAGGCTGGTAGGGCTTCTCAATAAAGCCCTGACTTTGTGCCACACCAAATGATTCCAACTGTTGTGTGAGTCTTCCATAGTCACTGCGTTGTTCTTCATGATTACAATATTCTTGCCTCTCAGCTTTGCAGCCTGCAAAGTATTTCTGCATCATCAAAAGCAGAAGGTCAGACATCCCACGGCCTCCTGCTCCTCTGCTCTTCCAGCTGCAGTCTGGGGTTGGTGATTACATACAGACAATTGCATTATCTCACTTGCACGCTTCGTACTCCAACAGCTATGAGGTATAACTGAGGTATAACATTTCGGTCTTTTTCTGACAACTGTCTAAATCTTGTCTTTCCTCATCTTTATATTTCCCTCCTTTTCTCTGGGGAAGTTCTTGGAAGATAAAAATTCTGAGCTCTTTTTCTTCCCATGGAGATAAGTTAGACAATTCCTTTAAGGAAAGTGACTATTCCATGGATGCTGCAAGATCTCAGCTTCCACAAGGAAAAGAAATGTGACAAGCATTATTTCAGCAGCATTGGCATCAGGCCAACAATAATATGTCCATAGCTCCCAGTGACCTCTCAGTGAGTGCCAAACTAAGATGATTTTGTATTATTCCTTTCTCAGATATCCTTGACAAACAATGAAAAGAAGAGGCAGGGATTTAACTTTGGGAACAACCTTGTCATTGAAAGGTGAAATAGAGGCTACTTATCTAACATTTGCTTTACAGAGTTGAAAGTGGGGTAAAGCAGGGGCTAGAAGTTGTGTATTTGAACATTGCTTCTAACTTTGGAGCTTTATACAACCTTTATTCTTTTTCTGGAGTGCTGGGAAGTGTTTTCTGGACACCATGAGTGAACTGTGCTTTTGGTATTAAGCATTTATTGCATATCTTCTAGGTTTACAAGCATCCAGATCAATGATTTAATCTATTTCTACCAGATCTATAGTTCTAGCAAGTTCTTTTTTCTTTTCTTTCAGAGAAGATACCTGAACCATGGTTTCAAATGGGGGAAGCTTTCTGCTGAAAAATGCATTAAGAAAACTTAGAAGCTATTGTGCAAGGGAAATTCTTCTGACACGGGGAAGGAGCCATGGACAACACCATGAGGAAACCTGTGACTTGAGTGTCCCACAAGTTGCATAAGACATTTGTTGGGGAAGTAAGGCAAACTAAAACAAAGCATGTCCAACTATCCTTCCAACAACTGCCAAATGCAGCAGAGAACACTTAAATAAAGTGTGCAATAGCTTTCTCCAGAATGAACACAAAGCTACATCACAGAATATCACAACTGTAGATGCCAACAAACAAGGAACTTTCAAGAAGATGGAAAATGCACATCAAAATTAAAGTATCCTGCAAGTTCAAAGAGTTTATTATTTCAAATGGGAGTATTCTTTTCACAAAAATGTGTCCAGTCTTCATCTATGTCTAGTAATAGTTATGTCTCTATTTTCAAATAAGAAAACTGAGCGAAATAACACAAGACCTAACTGCAGACATGGCCAACTGTCTTTGATACCAATGACAACACCTGTATTAGCAAATATACAAGTATCCCTCCCTCCCTCATCCTTGAACTTCAGTGGTCTTCTGATAATGTATAAATCCTGTTAGCACTGTTCTCAGAACTCACGAAGACATCCCTGCCCATATCCTCTCTGTATCAGCCAGCTCAGCCAGCCAGCAGCTGCGTAATGAAAAGGAAATGAAATTTTCCTGTTAGCAGCCTCCTCCAATCCAGGGAAACAGGGGCAGGCATTGCATCTGCCTGCAGTACTCTCAGGGCTTCTTGTATGTTAAAATACTTTCTTAAAGAGACTGGTTAAATGTGACTCTTAGTAGATGGATGAAACCATGATTGAGACTGTGTGGCTGGACTTTTAACATATTCTTTTTGAATGCTTTAGAAGTTTCTTGGTATCCAGATCTCTATCACTAGCTTTAAAAAGACAGGAAGAGAAAGGATGCATTGCTGAAGTCCAGCCTCCACAAAAATAATCTATAAGACCAAGTGATTGAAAGAAGCATGTTTTTGGAGTATACTTGTACACTTCAGAAAAAAATAATCAATCTCTCAATATTAGGATGAGACCTTTAATATTAAACTTTTAATAATTCATTTAATCTACAACTTAATAATCATTTAAAGTAATTTGTAAATGAAAAGAAAGCTTAACATTGCCCTTTCAATTAAAAAGTGTGTAAGAGAAAAGTAAAATGTGAATCAAATAAAGTGGAGTGCTTTCTCCTTTTTTTAGGACCTGGATAATAAATTATAAAATTAGAAATATTGAAGCAAATAGGTCTTGTTTGGATCTCATTGAACAAAATATTACCAGCTGACAAACTAATTATTTATTTTGCATTGTATTTATTTAATCTGTCCTTGGTTAAAACATTTTAGTTTAAAGTTGCATCATGACCATGAGTACATCTGCTAAAATGCAGTGTTGGAATATTTTGCTCAAACTCCTTTAAGCTACTATGAACTCATTTTAGATAAAATGAGATCAAGATCTCTAATCATAAATCCATCGATAATGTAAATTCAATTGATAATACAATGCTGTGATTACACCTCTAATGACAGTTTGGCCTCAATATTAATAAAATTTGACTTACAAACAAAATGAAGCAAGTCTCAGCTGTGGATTTGATTATAGGTGCTGCTCTACCATGTCTATGCCCTGAAATTATATTCTAGATCTGGGGTTTGTTAAACAAAAAATTGTCTTTGTCCACAACCAATTAATCTAATGGCAAATCAGCTTCAAAAGTGGCAGTCACCTATAGGGAAGAAGGAGAGGAAATGATCCTTAGGTTTTAACATGATTCTTTCTATATAGTTATCTAATTATCTTTCAAATAGTTCTCTGCATTTTTAATTTCCACATAAGATATGACCAACTCACCCTGTAACATTTTTCAAGGTAGCATTTTAAGAAACTAAAATATTTTTGCTGTTAAAATCTTTCTCAACCCATTTTTCCACCCCCTGTAATTATCTTCCAAAATCCTCATTCTAAAGGATTGCACCCTTACAGTATTTCAGCCATTATTAACCACACTGTCGTTATCCCTGCTGACATTGTGGCTTCAGGCTGTGCTAAGGGCCTGCATAATCTTGTTTTCAGAGGCTTCTGCTGCCTCTCTGAATGACAGGAGGAAAGGAGAAGCCAGGTAAGATCCAGAATTTCTTCGAAGATGAAAGCTCTAGAAAGTGTGCGGTAATCCAACATCTGTTCCTTTGGTCCTGGAGCTGTGGAGCTGTGCTGCTTCTGTGCCATCTGCCAGGGGGAGGAGGGATGAGGGGGGAGGCTCCTCCTGCACCAGCCACTGTGATTAGGGCTGTCTGTGTGTTTGTGTTCGTTAAGCAGTAGGGAAAAATTGACTGCACACTTTGAGCTTGGGCAATGCCATGTGTGATGTGTCAGAGGAGAATGTGGGTCACTTTACCTGCTCACATCTGGACAAAGCACAGGGAATAAAGAAGGAAAGCAAAAGGCCACACAGTTATTAACATACAAATAGCATCCATGCTTCATGTGCAATTTACACAAAAGTCACATACCATTCTGGTTTTATACTAGCAGGCACCCAACACAGCATTAATGTAACACTGAGCTTTAAAAGAGTTTTGGTTTGCTGAGCTGCAGTGACACAGACCTCTGCAGCCCAGGAAATAGTCTCAGAGGGAGGCATGAGGTCTTCGTGAGGTTTACCAAGCTTTAGCCCAGGAAAATTAGTGGTGATTCCTGTACCACTCGATAACTTACCTTTTTATTAGGACAGAGAATAAATAGTTTTCCCGTATATACTATTAAAGCATTGTCTGTTTCATCCTCACCACTAAAGTCTTTCAGCACACTCTGCCTCCATGTGCAGTAATTGTGCAAAGTGTTCACATGTAGGGGCAAATTTTTGGATCTCTGTCCCCCAAGTCATGTAATGAAGAGGTACCAGAATTAATTTAGAACATCTTGCACGGAAGTGCAGATATATATGCGATGTCACTTGAACATGGGATGTGTTGCTCTTTAGAACTGGGAAGAGATTCCGCCCCACAGAAGTGACATCTAGACAAAAAACCAAAAAAATTAACATGCCCGAGTTATGAGCACTTTCACAAAGAAGGAACTGACATCAGACTTGATTTCCGAAGTATCTTTGGCACAAACATTTATGTGTCAGCAGGAAGGATTCATGGCTCTACCAGGAACCCACACAAAATATACAGATCTGTGTTAATTTCTATCTTTTTCTTGAATAAGGTATTTTAAATTTGCAGACCTTATTGGATCATCTATACAAATTGTTCCACACCAGAATGAAATTATTCAGAATTTTCTCTAAGTCAGATGTTTTCTGGAAGTTTTAGCAATTCCAGTGACTGGTACCCAAGTCAGAGATCTGAGCTTCTGCACCTGGAGAGCCTGATGTGACAACTGGAGGAGACACTGGGCTGTGTGCTCTGAAGTCCAGATATGCAATCGCTGCTCATGGAAACATTCAGAATCTGGAGCCAAACTAGATCCAGGACCAGTCAAGTATAGTGGTAGTTGAAAAAGCATCCTATTGGTCTAGGACAGCCAGCTGCATGTTTAGTAGGCTGGAGAGAAGGCTACACCGAAACTAGCTCTTGAACTTGCAGCCATGCCAGCAAGGGTGTGATTACCAGTGGATGCTGCAGTTTGTACTGCGAGCAGCTCTTGTGCACAGCAGGGAATTGTGAATTCACTTCAGCCTGGCTCGTGGTGAGCGAGGGTGGAAAGTGCCCTGACAACCCTGTAAGTTGACGCGAGCGGGTGACATCTCCGCTCTGTTTCAATGCAAGAGCAAAGTAGAAAACAAGGCAAGGCTCAACAAGGCAAGGTTTTCACTTTCCTTCAGTTGCTGTGCGAGCAGCCAGCAGTGGCCTCAGCAGCCCCGTGCCCCGCAGCGCTCGCCGTGCCCGCTGCCGGGAGCCGGGAGCCGGGAGCAGGGAGCCGGGAGCGGGAGCGCGGCTCTGCCCCCGCCGCTCCTCCCCCGCACATCAGATGAGGGGCTGGACTCAACCTCCCCCTGCCATTCGCTGCAAGGCATCTCTGGGGCGGGGAAAACAGCGGCAGGAGATGGGAAGACTTTCTCCCTTCTGGGGCTGACAGCCCTGACAATCTGGCCCTATACTTACAGAAACACAAGGCGTTCAATTGTATGTCATTTTGATGTTTCTGAATAGCATCTCTCTGGAGATGAAATAGTAATCATCACCAGAGCTACAGATTAGCAACTGATAGAAAAAAATAGGCATATCATTAAGCTTGCACGCTTTCTTGTTATCTCACCGCTTCTCATTCAATCCTTGTCTGCAAACAGAAGCAGGGAATCCCTGCACGGCTGCACTGCTGGGTTTGCATATAATCAGGTGTCGAAGCCTGCCTTGCTTAGACCTTTTGTTCAGCTGCCATCCCTACTGGATTTTTTTCCCTAAGATTTGTGCTTTCACCTCTGGATAATAATATAACAAATAGCTCTTTGTCTGTCTAGGTTTGTTCATATAACTTGTATTAATATATTGACAATGTAATAAAAAGATATACAAAGAATCCTCTTGTTTTCCCCAGCTACAGAAAAAGCGGTGACAATTATTTCTGATGTGAACCAGGATCTGAGACTCCATTGGGTAAATGTGAAAAAATGTAATTTTTGAAATTCAGTTTTAGAAACAAAATAAACATCAGGTAAGCCTTATGAATATTTACTTCATGTTTAGTAAGGCCCTTGTTATTAGGGCATTTATCAGGTGGTATAGTGGTTAAAATTTATATTTTTTAAGATATTTTGATTGCAGCAGTGATGATATTTTGAAAAACTAAACAAAACCTAATTGACTTCCAATAAGTTTTTCAATGGAGTATGATTGTAAAAATAAGATATTTGAATGTTTCAAGCACTTTTATTGAAAGTTAAATGTGATTTTGAAATTTATTTTGTGAGGGAGGAATATCAGTCTGGGTTCTGAGGATAGTTATATGCTTTAAATCTGTCATATTGTGCTCCCAGGAAAGACCCCAGGTCCTTTTTGCTGCCCTAGTATTTTCTCACAAGCAGTGCTCACAAGGAGTGCAGAATCCTGTCTCCCTGGTAGGATGTGAGGCTTCAGTGCAGTGCAGTGTCCTTTCTGCCATCTGAAGAAGAATCTCTCTCCCTTTCCCTGTTTCAGTCATAGTCTAACCTGGTCCAAGTTTTGCCTGAATCCTTTTTTCTCATACCTTTGCTGTGTTTCTCACTCTAACACACAGGTACACCCACTCATCATACTCAGGGAAGCTGTCTTTCCAAATAGGTCAAATTTCTAAGTATATGCACATATGCCTTTAAATTCTGGTTGTGATGTGCACCTGTATTTTTGTCTCAAAAATTACTGGGGCTTCTTAGGAACAGCCTAAATTAAAGATGACTGTTAATCTCATCAATGCCAGCCTACCTCAGTGTGGTACCTGGTAAGGAAAAGTTCTGTGAAACTGGGTGGAAAAATATCCTTGTTAAAAAATTTAAAGAAAAAAAATGGAGGGAAAATAAAAATAAGACTGGGCATCTAGGCTTAATAAATTTTGCAATATTGCTGACATGTAAGAGTTCATATTTTCTTTTAATGAGAGAATATGGAATTCAGATGTTTGGAAATCTGTTACTGGTTCTGCTGTGGACTCATGATCCAGGACAGTTTTAACAAGCTCTGAAAATCCTAAATAATATTTACCTGCATCTCAAAAGTACTGGGAAACATAATCACCATTTAAGATACACAAATGGAGCAGTTGTCTGTAAGGAGCAGGTTTCAGTGAAAAATTTGTTTTCACTGATACCAATGGGAAGTCTGCCATTGAGTTTGTGGGCCTAAAACTGACTCGCTTGGTTGCTTTGGTGATTGAGGACAAGAAGAGAATTTGGACAGTAATTGGTGTTCTGTTGTGTGAGGCAGGTGAAGAGTTTAAGGGAGTTATCAGCTCCTAGGTTTGTGCTGTGAAGAGGAACTTCTGAAATGCCAACCTTTATGTTTTCCCTCCCAAACACATCTTTTTGTGAGGCAAGGCTATTATTGGAGACAAATTCAATGGAAGTCATCTTGTACAACTGTATTTGTACAGAAAAAATGTTTAAAAAATGATCAGGGGATGAAGAATACTATGTGTATTACCTTGATGCATCATGTAATTAAAAAATATATCATTAATTTTATATTTACTGGATATTTAAATATCCAGTATTGCTGGGCTTGATTTTTTTCTTTTTCTTTCTTTCTTTTGCACTGTTTTAACTATTACTCTTTTTTTAGTCTCTCACACAGTCATCTGCTATTTTTATTTTTAGAGGATTCACTTCAGGAAGAGAGATGTTCACCTTAAAAAATACATATAAAGCTCCCCAAGTGTTGTACAAGCTAAATTCATTTTCCTCATTATATTGGCATAATTCAAAGAGAATCAACTCAACAACCTGCCAGTTTGACACTCACATGCCAATACTTAAATTATAGATCTAGTTCATCATTGCTGATTATTATTATTAAATTGCATACTTCACAGATAGCTCTGTGGATTCTGACAAAATGAAAAAAACAACTAAAAAGCCCCAAAACAACAAGTTTTCAGATGATACTATGTGGAGGCCAAACAATTGATACTATGTGGAGGCCAAACTACCTTGCTAATGCAGGTAATCTTAAAGTTAGTTGCATATTTCAGCATTCTGAATAAACTTATTTTTATATTTTCAAAATTTAGAGAGTTTCTCCAAAGTGTTTGAAAGAAAATAGAAAAGATTAAACTAATCTCAGCAAGCTCTTCTTGTTGCTATAAACTTTGACTAGAGCCAGACTTTTATTGGTGTGTTGTGGGTTGGTTTCTTTCTTCTTTGTTTTTTTTCCCTTTGTTTGTTTTTGGGGTTTGTTTGTTTTATTGTTTATTTGTTTGTTTGTTTGGGGTTTTTGTTGGCCTTTTTTAGGAAACAGTAAATTATTTGAAACTTCAGCTGGAAATTACTTATCTCAATTGTCATTTGGCATGAATTCACTGAAATAGCTTCAGCTGGAAAAAGCCCCCAACCAAACAAATATGGGATCATAATGCACAAACCTTGTGTATCTCTGTTTGTTTCAAATTGACAAGAAGCTTGGGGATCCCCAGAGTTTGTGATGGCCTTGGAAGAGAGGCACAGCCTTGCAGGGTGGGCTGAAGGGAGGTGTTTGCAGCAGATGCTGCTCCATGATGTACAGGTAGGGATCTGCTGGTTCAGGGTCCCCTTGACCTGCCAGGTGCTCATCAGGGCCTGATGCAACTCCCAAGATATGGTGAGGGCTTCCTCCCTCTCTTCTGCTGGTGCTGTCCAGTCTCCCAGAAATCCCAGATATTTCCCAAGCAACACGCATCTCCTCTGAGAGTCCAAGTTGTACAGTCACTTTCCCAGACCATGGGGGACCCAGAAACTGGGCTCCTGACAGCTTTGAGAGAAAGCACCTGCTATTTCTGATTAGTATGTAAGGTCTCAGAGCTATGCCTTATTTAATTAATTTTAGCATCTAACAGGAATGACTAAATTTAAAAAAAGGGGAAATCAACACATAGTTTCTGCAAATCTGTTGACTGATTACCCTGAATAAATGAGTTGCAAAGTGAGTTTCAGCTTCAGGGAGGACATTTTAGGTGTCTTTTACACTTCATGGTTCAAACTGGAACTCAAGTTGTAATGGATGAACTTCTATTTGAAGCAGAGATTAGCATTTTATCTTTTTATTTGATTGTAGTCCTTCTGAACATAAAGCCAAGTTGCCCAGAGATGTGGTGTTTCCATTCTTGGAATCACTGAAAATGAAGCTGGACATGGTCTTAAGCTAGTTGCCCCAACAGACTCTGCTAGACAGCCTCCATGGATCCCTTCCAGTCTGAACTACTCCATGATTCAGTGAGTGCACTGCTTAGCACTCGTTTAGTTGGCAAGGGGGTATTAGGTCAAAGGTTGGACCTGATGATCTAGAAGGTCTTTTCTAACCTTAATGGTCTTGTGGTTCTTTGCTTAAGAAGAGAGAGAAAAAAAAATCAGTGACAGTTGTTTAAAATACAAAAACTAAAGACCCTGAGTGCATTTTTGATATGACAGTTGCTGGAGTGAGAAAGTAGTTGCTGAGGCAGACTTTGTAATATATAATATTACAAATATAGAATAGAGAGCTATTTTCTGGCTCAGAACTATCCTGTGCCCTGCAAGTGTATGTAGAAGACTCCAGTGATGATTTCCCTACATGCTATTGCCAAATAAACCTCTTTATCAAACAGTTTCTTCAGACATGATTTCTTGTTGTTATTAATAGCATGTGGCTATTAAGTGCATGAAGAATTTAATGTTCTAATTGAACCCAGAGCACACTCAGGTCACAAGTTGACTTCAGCAGTTTTGTAATGTCTTATCACATTGTTAATTCCCTGCTATTAATGGTAACCTTGTGCACTAAGTCCTAATATGATCTTGCATGATTTGTTCATCACTTGTAAAACATAATATATGCAAGTAGGTGCTTGGCAGGGAGAGATCTGTCAACAATGCAGTGTTATTGACTTGTAATATAAAATAGCATTTCCATTTTCATAAAGAGGCTTTGGGGCTTGTTACTCACAAGTTTTTTTACCTTTTTTTTTTCTCTCCTCCAGTTTTGTCAGTGAAAAAAAGTTAACACAGAAGAATATGGTTTGTCATTTGTGATACTTGGCTTTATGTCTTGCTAGAATGTCTCCACTACAACTCAATTCAAATGTTTGATTTGTTCCTTTCAAATTTTGGAAGAAGATGCAGTCAGCTTGAAGGTAAGAAGCTATCACCAGGAAAAATATAACTCATTGAGAGGTAATGCAAAATAGGTAATTCTGATAGGGTAAGTTTCCTTTTTCTTGGCTCAAGCATTAGAAAATTGGTTGCATGTAGTTCTCATATTGCTAGTGGAGAGAAACAGGTGCCTGTTTCAGGTCATATTAGGTATCTAAGGTGACAAAAAGTAGCTTTGGAGATGCTTCTTCCTCTCTAATGACCACCAGCTTGGGCAAGGAAACTACTTTTAAGCATGTTAAGTTGAATGAGGTAACACACACTCCTGGAGATTAAAACAATGATTTTTGTTCTTGGAATTTCTTCCCAAAATAAGCCCTGCTTCTTCATGATTTTTAGCCCAATTATAGAATCACAGAAAAATCTGACCTGGAAGGGACCTCTAAATGTCAGCTGGTTCAGTACTCTTTTCACATCAAGGCATGCAATTGAAAGTAAATGGTATACAGGTTTTAATCTGGTAAGTACCTATTATACTGTTCTTTCATTGAATATATGTGCTTATCCAATTTTAGGTTTATTGGGACATATCTTCATGGCTTTTATGGTTTTAAAAATTCCTTGTGCATTTTTTTATGGCTAAAAGCAGGTATAAGTAATATTTTCTGCTTTATACTGTACTTAGTTTTCTGAACAGGACACTTTTAAAATTGAGATAGGCAATGGATGATGTAAGGGGAAAAGGACAAATGGAGGAAAGTTTACACCTTGGGCTCTTAACCCTGGATTATTCCAGTTGTTGTTAGCATAAACATTACTGAGTAACAAGCACATAGGATGTACACCAAACTAACCCACATATGTTCATATCAAACCAGAAGTTCCCTTGGAGACCTTCTGCTCAAACCTGATGTAAAGTCTAATGTTCTTTGCTGGTGGCACTAAAACATGCCCTAGACCCAAGCAGCATAGTAACAACCAAGAAAGAAGAGAGACACACTTAATCTGGTCTATACATGGGACCAGCCTGGTTATAGTTATGAAGGTTGTGGGATGGTATTTCTGGGATAACAAATGTTAGAGCAGGAAAGAAGCAATATTTGCAAATCTGATGTTTAAGTGCTCTAAGCTTAGTCACAGGAGCACACAAGCATAAACAATGTTCTTACTTTTTTATAGAATTTGATGTTCTGCAATGGACAAGAGTTCCACATTGGGTAACTGCAGTGCAATAGTTCTGATTCTTGTCCCAAAGAGCTTGCAAGGGACAGAACAGCTACACAGCTTCCTAAAGACTAAGCTTGTTTTCATTTATGTTCTCGGAACATCTAGGAATTATATTCTATGCTTGAGAACCTTGAAGCTGAAGTGCTGGAGGGGAGGACAGACAGGACTGAAATGGAAAAAAACTGGGGATATAGACAAAACTGAGGTTGTGGAGCCCAAATTCTGAGGAAGGGGTTGGCAGAGGAGAAGGACTGTGGTCCCCGCATTGCCATACTTTACAATATCTGCATGTCAGAGTGGAACACGTGCCCCCTCAAAAGTGTTCTGGTCCTTGAGCAGAGTTGGAAAGAGCTGGCCACAGCTAGGGAATTTTCTTTTCAGAGGGATATGAGTGAAATAAATACTTCATTGTGTGTAACTCCAAGGTGAAGATGAGTTCTATGAATTTAATCCATTTGAGACCTAGGGAATGCATAAAACCAAAAGATTTGCTGTTAAACAGCTTGTTCAAGGATATAATTTTATCAATTTCCAGGAGACTCAAATGGAAACAAAAGAAGAATTTCATCCACACAGAAATACACACTTGTATGGAGACTGGGGAGAATATTTTGCCTTAAATTATCAGTTGAAAAATCAGTTAAGAGTATGAAGTGCCATAGAGTTAGCCATTTAGCTTCTTTTTGGCATAGTGAAATTGTGATTTCCTATGGATAATGTCAGCTAGAAAGGTAATTATCTAATATCATCTAATGAAAGCTCTTGCTAGGATAGGAATAGTGATGGTGGTATGAAAAATTTGCTTTCTTTTCCCTATATGATTTCTTAGATTCATGCTTCAGTCCTGCAGAGTGCACATACCCACCCCTCCCATCTCGCAGCTTCAAGGACACATGAATGCTGCATCTAGATCTTGAAATGACTTAATGATAAAAATAAGCTGCATGCTGGTAACTAATCTGCATTTTATTTTGGTTTCCAATGTTTACATTATTAAAAATTACCCTAAAAACTAACATAAACCAAACTGAAAAAAACACTTATGTTTCTGTGCTCTTGGAGATGCGATTCAGCATTGGCCAGGCTTTTCCTGCCTGGGTGTTCAGCAGCAGGATGTTCTATAGCAACTGTCGCTTTTGTGGAACTGCCACAAAGAGAGGGAGAGTGGGGTAAATATTTTTCATTCTTAAACCATTCCCACTAAAGTAAGCAACAATCAAATGCTTATCATGATATTGACCTACTTGTGAAGTGCTTTGGGATATGTGTTGTTATCTAAATGCTGCATTGTTATTATTTTTTATTTAATTTTAATTGCATTCTGTTATATGCAGAACTTTTAAATTGTCTCTCTCTCAAATCTAGCATCTCCCTTCATGTTCTCTGTAGAACAGCACTTGATTTTTGTAAAAGCAGGGTAAAACATTTTCAGTTACTTCTGAATCAGAAGATAAAAAATGTACTTACAGTAAACCAAAGTCTCTTTTCTTCCTCATTTTTAAAGCTAACTGTGATCATATGGATTGAAAGGAGACAGAGCAAAAACCTGTGAAAATTGACTTGGGAATAATTCCCATTATGATGAAACACCTTTGCTTGAGCTCAGCAAGGGGAAAACAAGGTTATAGGTGCTCAACTGCATCAGCTAAAATCTGAGTAGAATCCCTTCAACACACTTACTGTGCCCTACATGCTAATCAGGGTTAGCTGGTTTTCATTAATTAGCGGTTTGGGCAAGGACTAGGGTTTGTTCTTGGAACAGTTTGTGCAAAAGACAGTCAATGACTCATATTCATAATTCTCCAAGGCCTGAAGCCCTACCTAAACAGAGAGTTTGTATTGCTTTAAGATTCAGGTTCATTTAAAGTAGTAAAACTGCAAGTCACGTCCCATCTTCCCCTTTTGAAGCCCAGCTATACTGACATAAAGTGATTATACAGGGTAGTTGATTCCAGCGCAGGAAGGGAAATGAACAAGCTATACTGGTATTAACATATATAAAATAGTATGATTCTACCTATACCAAAGGTTCAAATGGCCTGTGCATAATGTTTAAAAATAAATCACATTCTTAACTGAAGCAGTTGAACTGATAGGGAAGCAGTTTTGATAGGAAATCTATTTTAGGCTCAGCTTTCTTTCCTTGAATGCCACCACTAGCAGCAGCAAAGGACCATAGAGGGGCTCAAACACAGCAGTATTTCAATACCATTAGCAATCCTGGTGAATACCTCACCAGTTTTAAACTTAGAACACACTTTGAGAAGGTTTAATCAAAACAAGAAGATACTTTCCTCTCTTCCTGACCATCCAAAGAGCAAAGATAGGCTACAAGTGCTGCCTTTAAGAGCAGAAACAATTACCTTTTTTTTTTTTTTCTTTTTCCCAGACCTTCTGTGGATGTAGTATTTAACTTACTGACCCATTTCAGTCACCTCAAGACAAGTTCAATATTATGAGGGGTTGTGGTCATTTCTCAGCACACAAGGTACCACTGTAAATTTTTGGAAATCACATTGCCACTGATCCTTGAAACGCCTAAAGAATGTGTATTGCATTTACTGTTTTGATAGATTATGACCAGCCAACATGACCTTCTGCACACCACAGGTCAGAGGATTTCATCCTTGTCAGGTACTTTTCTCATTCAGCAGTTTCTTCTTCATTAGAGAGCATTGTGAAACACCAACATAGTTCCAGAAAAGCGATATCCCAACAACCAGGTCTGAGGTAAGCCAACAGCAGAAGCACCATCACATCTATAGATCTGTTTTCTTATATGCAGTCCAAGAGGCAATATAATTTGTAAATGTGCCATTTTCCCTTTGAGTTCTTTTTTTGCGAATTCTGACTGCAGCTGATTAATAAAAAAAAATCTATTTTCTTCAGGGTTTTGTTTTTGAATTAAAGGGAATGTTAGTTTACTATTTTGTATGTTTCCATATTTACTTCCTTAATGTTTAAATCATTTTTTTAGCCTCTGCAGTGTGGTGAAAGACTAATTTATGTGTGTATTATCAGAAACTGGCACCGGAAGAAAGAACTGTTCAAAGTTTTGCAGGAAACTTGTCATTTGTCTTGCTATTTTAAACACTTCTTTTCACAAGTGATGCATTTCTGAGAATGTTTCTGTTTTTCTGGAAGACATGGTATTAGTAATCTTAATGTCTAACGAAATCAAGCTAATGTGACTGATAGAACCAGATGGACAAATTCTGATATTTTCTGTAATTAGTCTATAGAGTCTAATGAAATTTCCTTGGATTTGCAGCATGAGAACTGGGAGCAGCCTGTTCCCTTGTTCTTGCTGCTCAAATGTGTGCCCTCTCAATGTGGGGTGGACAAACATTTAATCAGCTCTCAGACTTGGTGTTTTGGTCACCATGTCGTCCATGTGTCATACCCCCTTTAATCTGTTTAATTTGCTTTTGTTGTCTTTATTCTGATTTAATGACTGATTTTTTTCTTCAAAGTGAAGAATGAAATAAATGCATGGAGGTATTGCAGCTGAACACTGTCCTCTTTTTCAAACCTGAAGAAATTGATTAATGGGGGGGTGAAAACATCCACTTAAAAAATTGTTCTAGCTTTGTTTTTCCTAAAGATATTCACTCATCTACAACTGCTAGTAATAATTCTGGTTTTCCCATCATGTTTTCTTACAATTTCCACCTCTTCTCGTATATGTGTAGATTTTTCACAATGAGAGATGGGACTGAGTAAGCATTGACACCAGTCTGTGCAAAATAATTTTTTCATAAAACCCCCAAAATTTCACACAGGACTACTGAAGGATGTTGGAGAAAGAAAAATCTAAGCCTTAGATGATTACTTCCTAAACACAAGGACAATTCTTATAGTTTCTAATAGTCTTATTAAAAGCCTTGAGTTACCTGTGTAACCAAGACTATATTATCAGGCCCTGAACAAGTTAAAAAATGAGGGTGTGTGTTATTTTGTAATTTCACATATACCACTGTGTACTTACAAAATATAAATTTTACAAATAGTAAACACATAAAATGTACAAGGCAAATATTCAAATAACAGCTTTTCAACTGCTTGACCTAAAAAATGTCACAGTAAAGGACATCTACAAAACACACATTTTCACTTTACATTTTTAATGTATCCTGCTGGCTGCACGGGCCCATCCTGCAATAGCACTTGCACTGAAATCAACACAATGAAATGTGGCATGTCAGATCAATGAAATGAACAGCACTTCTCTATGTGTAAATTGAAAAGGCATGCAGAAAGTTTATGCAGCAAGAATTGACAAAATAGATAAATTATACTGTTTGGGGTATTTTTTTCTGTTGCCAATAACAAAAGAGTTAGATGGCATATTAAACAGTAATATATATTTTTGTTTCTTCATCATTTTTATGTCTTACAATAATCATTTTCAGAAAAAAAATGAAAAGAGAAATAATTTCTCAGGACAGTAAAAATTTCGTCTTTCTTATTTCTATTTTTTCTTCTTAACCATTTTGCATGTTATACTTGTTTGCTGTACTGTGGTTTTGTCCTCTGGTGGAAAAACACAGGAAAATACACTCTGCACATAAACACCATCTCTGTTTTCATCTATTAAAATTAAATTATAATTCCATTTAATCTATTAAGGACATTTTCTTGCAATTTTAAGATATATATTGCATACCTTTTTGCCTTAAAACCACTTCACAATCTGTTATCATCCACTTTCAGAAATGGAAGTGCTACATTTATTCTTACTCTTTGCTTACACAGAATTTCTCAAAATATCACCAGCGACAGCACACTTTCAAAGAAAAGACAATGATTTAATAACCATTTTAATATAGATATTGTTGTCATTTTGAAATCTGATATCAAATGTACTTCCTTCTTGTAACACTAAAAGAACAACACGTAAATTAATCAAAGCATAGGAACATTGCTACTTAAGGCTTTGAAAGCTCTTCTATACATTCTGCATACTTGAGAAACAAGAAGTAATTAAATGGTTCCTTTCATTCAAACTAAGGTAGTCTTTAAAAAAAAAATTAAATCACAAAACCACAACCCAGTCCCTCGCAGTGGAGTCTTTTATGCCTGTGGAAAATACAGCAGTAAGCATTTTTACAAATATTCCTTCCTGGAGAAGGCACATTGGGATTTAATATTTGCCCCCAACAATGGGTTCACTTGGCTAAGCATCACTGAGCATCAATGTTTAAATCCTGCACTCTCATTCAGAGCCATTGCATTTCCACAATATAAGTGCATGAGACCACATGCTGGTATTCTCCACAAAAGTCACTTGTTATTTAAATCAGAACTAGAAACCTGCTCCCTCACCTCCCCCTCTCCAGCCCCTAGAGGGGCATATTCTCATTAACATTCTTAATGTTAATTGGAATTACATGTGCACATCAAGAAGAGAATACACCTCCAGATGCGATATTTGCAAGCTTCATATTGAGCCAGGCTGTGTTGAAATAAAACACAACATTGAACACACAGTCCTATCTTGATACTGAGAGTAAAATATGTTTTTATGTACAAAACCAGGTCTTACACACAGAGAAAAATAAATTCAGTATGCTACAACCACAGCCTCCATTACTGTAGCATCTGATCTTGCAGTTTCTCAGTCATGTGAAAAATCCTATTGCCTACAAGGTGCATATAGGCTTATGATCCAGCACATTTTTCCGTAATGAAAATTAGTTGCAGATCTGAACAATTTTAAAATGGTGACAAGAGAGCATGGCTTGGACTCACTTGTTCAGAAAAGGAGCTTCATGGTTCACTGCAAAAATTAATTTTTAAAAATTACAGGTTAGCAGACATATTTTCTAACCTTATAAAAATAATGCAATTTAGTAATGAAAACTTCCAGTTCTCAAAATATAATCTTCTCATAGATAAACATGAAACGTATAAAAAGTAGCCAATATCAAACGCACTTCACAAAATCCTTTTAAAATTCACTGTAGTTTAACAGTTTGAATTATGTTTATGTTAAGTCGCCTACAATTTATCTTTTCAAAATGTAAATGCAAAGTAGGTTAGAAAACAGTGCAATCTGAAATCTGGAAAGCCCAAAGAGATTAGTTTAATCTTTGCGAAAATGGTGGAATAACCTTTTCCTTACTGAACCTTTCCAGTTCCATGAAATGGGAATTTTCTATTATTATTTTTAACCAGTTCACCCAACAAATCATAAGCATCTCCAACAGAATTAGATAAAAGATCAGTCCCAGAAACAAGGGACAGATTTGACTCACAAGGCATAAATCGAGGTTTTATTCCTCTGAAGAAAATCTTCTAAAATTGTTACAGAACCATACATTGAAATAACGTCAGAGTCTACTAGAAATCCTAATAAATAAAACCATATGCTGAAGCATCTCAGCTAGAATTTGCCAAGGCTATAAAAGACATACATACAAGTCAGACAACATCAAGGAAAATGGGGTTGGAGCTGAGGAAAATATTCATTTAGTAATGATCTTTCTTCCTGTAGTGACATGCTAGGTTTAAGCCCCTGACATATTGGAAGTGCTCATGTAAAATCTGATTTGCTTATTCTTCCTTGCTATCAAAGATGGTCATCAAAATAAGGCTTGTTGAGGAATAAGTAATGCAAACATCACATCAATCTAGCTAATGTTATAGGAATACAGGAAAGATGTACATAAGAATATTTTTTAAAAAGAAAACCGAATCCCCTCCCCACACTATATTAATATACTGAATGCCAGGTTTCAGGTATGTTGCAGTCACAAACGCATAGAAATGAGACAGAGAAAAAAAAATATAAGCCTTTCTAGGTCATCTATTCCATCCATCTATTGGAGTAAGATCACTACCTACAATATACATGCTAGAGCTTTTCTCAGTCTGATTTTAAATGTCTTGTTTCCATCTGTTCAATTTGACCTTACCTATTTCATCTTGGATAGTTAAAATGGCTGCTGTATAGTGCAATAATTCAGGGCAACATCTAAAAAAAAATTAAAAATCAGCATGCAATAGTCATCCTTAGTGCAGCTAATTTTGAAGATATGTTTACCCACAAAAAATCAAACTGGACAAACGATGCCTATAAGGCTGTGCCGTTTGCGTGCGAAGCGTCACCTTTTACTGTATCATATGGATTAGATTCTGAGCTAATCAGTCAGTTTCAGAGCTGAATGGCTTTGGGTCCATCTTACAATGCAAATATTGGGGGGTGGGGAATGTTCAAACGAAGTCTTCTGCAGTTAATGAGTTGCCTTTTCCATTCTTATTAGCTAAAATACTTTAACCACTTTGGTTTTTTAAACTTAAACAATTATATTAGATGTAATCATTATTTTATTAACATTTTTCTCCAAGGATTTTTCTTTCTGATTATGAGTACTTTGCAATTTCAGACAGTATGATGGATGCTACTCTTCTATGACAAGAATTTTAACAGCCCTTCTTCAGCACTCAATGCACACCCAATTATGCGTCTGAGCTAGTAACCTTGAATTTATGTTACCATGGCGACAAACTGGTCATGCATTATGGATTATCATTGAAATTCTACACCCCTACCTAGCATAATGAGAGTTGGGGACTTAATCAAATCAGCCATTCTGTGTGACACAAAGTGAAGAACTAGCTCTTATTGTTCAGCCTGGAGAAAGGAAGCAGGCCTGATGGAGTGGCAGCTGCAGTGCCGCAGCCTGATAGATTGCCCTTATATACATTTGTGAATGTATAGACAGATGGTTTTCAATGCCTGGAATTTCTGGCTTAGGAAGCAGCTGTTCGGGTAACCTCTGCCGTCTCACCTTGTTGTCATGGAGCATCACACGGAGGCTGGGAATGCGGCCGGGAGCATCGGCAGCGTGGCCGAATGAACCTGCGGCTGTGGCTGTGGCTACGCTCCCATCCCAGCCAGGAGCGGGGCGGGAGCGGGCCTGGAGCGGGGCTGGAGCGGGCAGGAGTGGGGCAGGAGTGGGCCTGGAGCACGGCTGGAGTGGGGCAGGAGCGGGGCTGGAGCGGGCCTGGAGCAGGCCTGGAGCGGGCCTGGAGCGGGGCAGGAGCGGGCCTGGAGCAGGCCTGGAGTGGGGC